>LWCA01000317.1:0-32592 GCA_001642005.1 Intoshia linei | reverse complement strand
AGCTTTCATAGGGCTCAGTCGTCTCTCGTTTCATTGATTGAAACTTTATAGCTTTAAACATTTGGTTGGATGTCTGCCACCTGCAAATTTCCAATTTTATGGAAGCAACAGACCTTTCAGTTTTCACGTTTGAGTCAAGACGCTGTCTTGCTATTCTTCCTATGAAGGATTTCATCAACAAGGCATTTTGCTTCGCCGATAATTCATTTTTGGCATTAATAAGTGAGATATATTCATCAAATTCAGAAATTCAAGTTTTCACATCAACATTGAATTCTCCTACGTCGTTTAACAAAGTTTTCGGTTTTAAAATAATATCAGATAGCTGCATTGAAATAAATTTGATAAGTTGAATTTGTAGTATAATTAGTAAGATGTAGTAAATAAGAGCTTTTAATAGAACAAGCAAATTCAACATAGGTTGATAATATAGATAAATAACAATCAATCTCATCTTCAATCTTCATAATGATATTATATATCACTACATCTAGAATAGCCAAATATATGGGTTATAAATTTTATATTAAAATAAAAAAAATAAATATATTCATAAAAATTTCAGATTCTCACGACCCCTGATAAATTTCGCGACCCCCGGTTGAAAATCACTGCTTTATACCATTGATTGATGAATTCTACAGTGGTTTAAGAAATTAAGATGGAATAATTTACTTTAAAGTGAAAAGTAATGTGATATGACGGTGCCACCTGAAACAAGTTTGGGAACCACTACTTGAAAGGATTGATGATAGTGAATAGTAGGATTTTTAACGTGAATTTATTTTTTTGGTAGAATAAAAATTTGCCCTCGGCAGAGCTAGGTGCTGTTTGTACGTTGTACGTAGTACATAACAGTCAACCTAGTACAATATAAAATAAGATTCTATGATTTTATTTAACAGTAGATCATCCAATTTTTTTATGTATTAAATATTCTCTTATTTCATATATATCAATATATCTTGCAAACACATCAGTAGATTCGTCCAATTGTAAATTAAATTTTACTATGTTTTTTTCGAAGTTCATCCATAACTTGAAGTTCGATAACTTGTGCTAAATTTTTAATCTATTTAGAAAGGAATTGATTTAAGGGTCCCTTTTTGTTTTTCGCCAACAAGTTTTGCAATGTTAAGAATACAGGGTTTGATCAAAATTTACGATGGTATGATGCTTTTTCTGTTTAGAAAACGGGTACGCAACATGATATTATGCCTCGACAATTTTGTTACATTGAGAAGAAATGATAAATTGTCAACTGTTCCATCTAGTTCTTCTTCGAGCGATAACTTCAACACTGTCAGTGAGGTTTTTCGGTTTCATCTGGATCATTACGACCGGTAAAATCAAATTCTACGTAATTGTTATTTCATTTTCTTCTTTTAGACATCCTTACAAAATGTTAAAAACTTTATGATAATTTATATATTAAAATACATAATTTGTATACCTTAGAAAAGTCGAAAATACAAAATTAATTTGATTATTAAATGATTGTGAATAAATTCTAATTTTTGATACATCACATTATTTTAACCTGGTATGTTTTGTCTAACTGTTTCTACCTGCCCTAAATTTGCCATGAATTTCCACCTGTCTAAGTGTTCTATATTATATAACCAATATTTTAGTGAAATGGGTTCTAATAATGACGCATCTTCCACTAAATCTGTTACCAACCTATGATACATCCTATCATCCTATTCTTGCGATTTTTCTTAAAGAAATTAGAATTATAATGGTCATCATAAGAAAATTTCAGATTTTATTTTTGTTATTTCGGTTATCATGATTTTCTTGAGACTGAATATTGACATCTCATCTGTATTTTTTTGCGTTTTTTCTGTTATATGTGGTCTTTTAACCATTATTATTCTTTATTTGGTTTAAATCACAGATGGATGTGATATTCTTTTTGCTTCACTTTTCATAACGTCCAATATTGTTGTGCACAACTCTTCATATTCCTTGTTTTCATAATAGCATCATTTCTGTTTTTAATAATTTTGTCTTTTTCTATTCTATACCCCTCCTAGCAATTTTACAATTGACATAAACCTGTCTAGATGAACATGTAAGTTTTTGAATTTTTATTATATGATGCAGATTCCCAAGATACGTCATTGGAAAAAAAATTTAGAAAAATACATCGAATTTATTTGTAAATATTACATTTTTTAATTTTTGAGAAAATATGAAAGTGTCAATAATTTTGCAAAACAATATATAATTATTTATTGATATTTATATTACTATATATTAAACATCAATCAAATTATTAAGAAAATCTTGTCTTCTCAATAATTTTATTTAATTTGCCCAATTTTAGTAATATCCAATATATTTTGATATTTAGGATTAACAACTTGTGATTCTGATTCCAGTTTAATCAATCTTACCGGTTCTAGACAAACTTTTATAATTGCATTTTTTATGCCATTTTTGATTATGAAAAAATCAGTTTCTAAGATTTTTGTAAAAACCTTACCAGGAAACGTCATATTTATTATACTTTTTTTATTAATATTAATGAAGTTTAATCTTTAGACCTATGCCTTGAAGGACAGATTTGATCATTTTCAGAATGTTAATGTCAAATTTATAGAAATGGGTAAATTTTTACGTTGATTATTCACATATTAATCATTTCTGATTTAAATAAAAATATATTTCCCTTTTATTATAATATTGATTCCAAAGATTGTTAATCCTGAATATTCATTAATTATCATTTTTAGTGTATTCAATTAAAACAAACTATCTAATTTATGATTTATGTTCATTTTCGAACTCTATTGCAGTTATAACTGGTAGTGACATTGATGAAAATGATGATACTCTCATGGATAGACCTCATATCAGGCTTTTATCCTCCAGTGAAAATACCTATGATGAAACTGATGACGTTTTGTGTATTCAAAAATACGAAGAAACTGATTCGTTGAATTTTCATTTGTGTAAAAACTAATTACATTACAGTTATTATATTTTAAATTTTAGTATCCAATGATGAAACTTTGTTAATTTACAGTCCACATGATATAATAAGAGCAATGCCACCCACCGTTGATGATAAAATTTATTGGTTACAAGAACATGAAAGATTTAAAGTTATAAATCTTTATTATAATATTTAAATAGTTTTAGGAAGCTTTGACGTTGGCTCAACAAAACCCCGGACAGTTGTTGCATTATACGTTGATAGTATTTTTATGTATATTTGGTAACAAGTACTGGGCCAAAATTTTTTTCAGAGTCACCTTTATCAATATAAATGGGATATACTTGGGCCTGTTCGATTATTGTAGTAATGAAATGATATTTATCCCATTAACAAAGTCGGGAATTTTTATCAACTCATTAAAATTGTAAATATAGGATATTGGCATGCAGTACCTTTCTTATTTAACCGAACATGAGCAATATGAATTGGCGTGTCAATCAATGGCGGATATATTGGGCAATAGAGTTGATTTATGGGAAAGCGAGATTTATTTTTATTCCAATTCCTTTGCTAATTTAGAAGTATTTTTATTTATTTTTTTAATTTGTAATGTATTTACATTTTAGATTCTTGTGCCTTATATACCTTACAAAACGTTAGTTTTAACTACCAAAGGATATAATCATGTCTTGAGTTATTTTTTTAAAGGAGAAAAATATGAAGTAACTTTAATTTAATTTTAATTTAATGTGGTTAGAATTACAAGTTTACTAAATTTGAAATTATAGTTGATGCGAAAATATTTAAAAGTTTGGCCCAGCAATCTATATAATGAACAAGAATTTTTTGATCTTATTTCTGATAAATTAAAAGAGCTCAGTTTGAATAATTCTACAAATAAAAATGATGCAAAAGATGGAAAAGTTAATGAAGATATTAAATCTCTTTTCAAATCTTTGGCATATTTGTAATTTATATAAATTTTTAAAATACATATAGAATTCGTTCAATGTTTTTGTTTTGATTCATATTTTTAGCCACATTTTGAATAAGGATTATGGTCAAGCTGTTGAAATTTATTTAAAGTAAATACATTATCAATAATTTTTCGTCAAAATTGGTTGACGTAATGAAGCTAATAATACATAACCTTAAAACCTTTAAACTCTGTTCTAAATGGACTGTTTTAATATTTGAATTTATATTAAAACGCTGGAAAAAGCTTTCTTAGAATTTGTGTTTTTTAAAATTTGATTTCGCATATTTTTTTGAATAAATGGTGACACATAAAAATTGAATTGAATTTTATATAATGGAAATGTTTTTCAAATGGAGATTGTATCAATTATTTAGTATCAAGGATGGAGAAATATTTATAGAAATGGAAGAAGAATTCATTCTACCATACATAAAAGGCAATATAGCAAAATTCATGGATATTGATAGCAACGAAACCCTCCAACTTTTATTAAAACATAAAAATAACTTGTTTACTGTAAATTATTTTATGTTTGTTTTTATCTACTACGCATGCGTGTTTTTGTATGGTGGTCTTGATGTACCTTTTTTTCATTTTCTATTTTGTAGTTATAAATTAAAAATAATTTTTAGATAGTTTCTACAGTTAGTGAACTGACTGATTATTCGAAACATTTAAGCAGTGTACTTTTACTTTGTGTCTAGATTAATTACATTTTAGTATTTAAATATGATGTTTTCCAAAGATCCAATGCTGACTTATGATTTTCACCCTTTACAGTTGCATTTGTATGCAGAATTTCATCCGGAAAGATTGGGGCATTTTCTTAGAAACAGCAGCAATTATTCTTTAAAAGAAGCACTTGACGTTACAAAGTCAACTAATAATATGAAAGAGACTGTTTATTTGTTGAGTAATTTTAATGAAATTTGTTTTTTTTGCATTTGATGTGTTTTATCCAGTTTAATTCAACATGTAAGACCAATAATACTAACTTGATTTTGACTTGTAAAAATTCAGTAAATATATAGGAAAGGACTTTAATTGCGGATTGTTATCGAATTTTAGGGGTGAAGCTATATAAAAATTTAAAATGGAAGTTACATAATTGGCATCCATAATAATCTTAACTGCTGGTGAGATTAATTTAGAAGGAAAGGGGATAAAATTAATAAATTTTTTATTATTTTAGATCGAACCGGAAATAGTCGTGAGGCTTTACGATTGATTGTAAATCAATTGGTGAATGTTGAGATTGCTGTAAAATTTGTTTTGGATAGTGGCGACAAAAAATTGATCATCCATCTTTTCGAATTAATTGTTTGTAAACCAAGTAAATTTAATTTAAAATGTTTTTGTTTCTTCAAAATTAGAGTCATACTAACAATTTAACTCTTTGAGGATAATATCAATAAATTATAAAATCGCAAAAGCCTGAGCGATAGATAATATTGACGAATTTGAATATCACAAAATGTGCGATGGTTAATTATTTAAGTAAACAATTTGAAATTTATTGGTTTCTAATTTCTTCTGTAATTTAATTTTACATTAAAGTACTTAGAAAGCATAAATTAGTGAAAAAATCAGATGTAGTGTAATAAATAGAATTGTAAAATGCAATTCCATATACAGTCAGACTTGTTGATAGTGAACATTTGGTTCCGAATTTTTTTAAACTTTCACTATAAAAAAATAATGAGCAATGAAAATAATGAACATTATTAATCATGAATCTAAGTTTATTTTCTATATAATCAGTTAAGTTCTATCTAAAGGGTTGTCTATTATGATACAAATCTCATATTGAAATAACATTTGAATTGAATTGAAGAAACAATTGAAATAATATTCCTCAAAGGGTTAATATGTTTAGTAGTTTTTTTTTAAAGTGCATCTGGCTTATGTGCAAAGTATTATTAATTTTTGCATTATATTTTTAGAATTAATATGCACATTTCTTGATATAATTGGAATTAGAGTTAATCTTATTCCATTTTTTGATCTTATTGCAGTTGGCTGTCAAATTCCTGGTATTCGTTTGTCTCTAATGAAATGTCTCGATAATTACCACCAACATGTAATTATATATTAATTACATATAACAACATTTTTCAATTTGACGACGATCTAACTAATTTTCTTCAGAAAATGAAGAAGGGTGTAATAAATAAATTATTTGAAAATTATAGATATTTATAATGCGTAGTTACCGAAATAACTAGGCGGCAATATTATTTTACAAAATTTTAAATCTATTTTTTTATAATATAAAATAATATCAAGAATCCATTAAAACAGTATTTTTGAAAAATTTTAGCAGAAATTACTCAAAAAACAATTTTTTTTGACGACGATTTGGGAATGTCTTATTTTATTTTGATACCCATAAACTCACATAGACGCACAAAAAAATTGGACTGATTTTTATAACGTACTTTTTTTTTTAATTAATGGTCTACAATTTTGTTAATAATTGAACAAATGTTTGTAACATGAATACAATTTGCTTGTAAGGTGATATTTTTATAGCAAGTTTGGGATCCACTGATATAAAAAGTGACTAATAAATACATTTTTTTTTAATTATTAAATATTGAATAATGAGTAAATTTTTAAATATATATACGACGTAGTCGAAAAATTTTTTAGGGGGCGTTGAGAAAATATATTGCTAAAAAGGGGGCGGTAGGCAAAATGAGTTTGGGAACCCCTGCTCTAGTGTAAACACTGCTTATATTGAAGCCCGCACGGTCCGACATTTCCCGGTTCTTGGCGTTTCATTGATACACAAAATCCAACCCGTCCGTACTACACCATTTTACCATCATATTGGCAAAATAGGAATATAGACAAACAAGGCAAATGTTAAACCAAAGTAATAAAGTCGAATTATTGATGGTTCTACTAAATTTACCAATTTATCTTCCCTATATTTACCTAGAGTTTTGCCTTTAATCGTAGGATATTTGGCATCATCTTATGGATTCAAATTTCTGCCTTAATATAGGATTTTATCACATTAAAACACCCTTTACAACAGTGTTTCCCAACCGTGACGAAATTTTTGGTGGAACTTGGAAAATATTACGAATTTATTAAATTTGTCATCTTTAGATTAATTTATTGTTATTATTAGATGTTTATATAGAAAATATTTCATCCATTTTATAGTATTTCCTTTTGGTTAAATAAATCCTGTTACACAATTAGAAAAAAAAACTATTATATCATTTAAAAATAATTTGAATATATTAAAGATGAATTTTACATAGTGGTTGACACCCTTTTCTGGTGGACTTATTAAATGTATAATACCAAGAAGAATGTTATATAAACATGATGAATATTTATAAACTGTATTTAATATAAAAGGAAATATGATGTGGCTTACCGAAGAAGTTTTAAAAAACTGTCTAATTTTTATAAGGTGGCTTCTTGTCTTTTCTATCCTCTTATTTAGCAGAATGACGTCTTATTTAGTTCTGTTTTAGACTTACGAAACTGTTTGAACTAACAAAAAAGAGAAATAGTATCTAAATTTCAAAAAGAGGAGATTATGATTAAAGCTTACATCATTAGTACGTAATATTAAGAAAATCTGTATGAATCTTCAGGCTGAATCATCTTATTAATTCTAAAAAATAAATACATTATTATTGTTAAATTATAATTCGCTCAAATTTTGACAATAGCTTTCCATTTCTAATTTATTACAAAATTATAGTTTTTAATAGAAAGTAATGACTGAATTAACAATAATTTTTTGTCAGTGAACTGTTGTATCAGCCCCAAAAAAGTGATCATTAGGGAAATTTTTTTCAGTAAGGCCTAACATAAAAAAGGTTGGGAAACACTGCTCTACAGGATTCAATTCTGGACTATAAGCGGCTTCAAAACTTTTGATAATATGATTAAAGTGAACATTTGCAAATGACCTCTAAATGGTTCACCAGGGTTGTCTGATGTCAGAAGTAATCTATTTCCACCTCTTGGCTTTAAAATTATTTTTTTTATTTCAAAATATTATAAGCAGTACGTTTTATTCCAAGTCGACGAGCGAGGCCAATTTTGCGATGTACAATATAATAAAATGTTTGTTCCGGTATAATCCATGAAACATTTCGTTTCAACAAATAATTAAAACTAACGTTAATTATTTAATGTAGTCGATTATCAAAGAAAAATTATTTTTCTTAGATTAGTTACTTAATTAAAATAATACAGGATATACTATAAAAATTAAAAATAATCCCAATGTTAGTTGACGGTTTAAAAATATTATTGCGATTTTGTCAATTTGAAATTCTTATTTGCCAATTTCATATTGAAAAGGTGTATGTAAATTTTTCATCTGATTATGATTAGCAAATCACGTATTATTTATGAATCATTTAGTTATCGTTATTAGAGCAAACGAAAAGAATTTTAGAAAGAGATATATTCAAAACTTTTCAAGAAATATTAGATTTTAATAAGGAGCAATGTATTAAATTTCAAGGTATTTTGGGATTTATACCATTTTTATTATTTTAGATGATGTATGCAATATTTGCTGCGGAGCATTGGAGGGTATTTTATAAATAAGATGTATTTAACGTATGATGTTACTTTTTCATTAATGCTGGAAGTGAAATTGAAACGTTAGAAAAGGCACTAAAACCGCTTTAGATTGTCATAAAAATATATTACTTATAAAACCTTTTTAAATGTGGCCATTATAAATCCCTTGTTTCATTTTAATGTTTAGTAATAAAATTTATGGATGTCATTTTTAAACTATATTATTTTAGTTTGTTTGAATGAAGATGTTTCTGATTCAATCCAAGTGTTTCATTGTAAACATGTTTATCACACATCATGTTTACCTCTCAACTTTTTGGTACTATTCAATAATTTTAGTTTAAAAAAAATTTAATATATATTTAATTAAAATATAAAATATTTAATTTTATAAATTTAGGAAAATTGTTTTTTATGCAATAGAAATAAATGAAAATATTTAATGTTTGTAAATAAAATTTTTTATTTATTTTTAACTATCCTATTGACCCATGAAAATGTTCAGAAATTAAATTTTTGTGTTTTCGTCATTTGGCCCGCTAACCCAATTGAGTCTGCACCCTGATGTAAAAGAAATAAACATTACTTTAATAAAATATACATAAATAAAAACTCAAATTAAAAAATATATTCTTCGTCACTAAAAATTATTTCAGTGTCGTTGACGATCAATTTATTTTTAAGGTTTTGTTCTTGGAAATTGGCATTATGATTATTTAAATATAATCGCATTCTTAAAGGTGGGTATACTGTTACATCAGCCGGATCATCTAAATTAAAGATAGTAAATTGTGGTAATCTAGATGTAAAAAATTACTTATAACATTGGAACATAAATCGTCTGATTTAATACAGTTTCTTAAGTATTCTGGTAATCTGTCCAGGTTGAATTTGCATTCTTTGATATGTGTATTAAATTCAGTTACTGTAAGTATTTTAGTGCAACCGTTTTTTCGGTTAGTACAAAAAACCTATTAGAGAATTACACTCCGTTTCAAAAATAACGCAACTTTATTAAAAGCTCTGTAATAATTTTTACATTTATTTAATTTTAAGTATGAATGAAATTAATGAAGCAAGGGAAACTGATGAGTTGTTAAAAAAAATTATAAAATACATTTTAACACGGTGGCCATCAAAAGAACAGTTGTCATTAAAAGAAATGAAATTCTATCATATCCGCAATGAATTATGGACACAAAATAATAGATTGATGAGGGGTGAAAATTTAATTGTATTACCTGAAATATTATATGAGAAATGCATAAGCTTGGCTCATTCTTATCATATGGTAAAACCAAAACTAAACGTTGTTTGAGAAAATATTTCTAGTTTCCATCTATGAATAAATTAATAGACAAAGAAATTGATAAATGTTGGCCATGTGCATTGGCCAAAGTAATTGACACAATTATTTATTTTATATTTATATCAGTTAATTATTTATTGTCATTAAATAATTTTGTAAGATATTTTATCATTTATTTAACAAAAGATGAAAATGTGAGTTTAATTAAACAGAATGGATTGCAAACCCTGTAAACAAAAAATTTTTACATTTTTTCGCGACCCTGGGATTTTTCTGTGGCTCCTACTTTATTTGTACTATACAAATATTTTATCGTGACCCTTAAAATTGATACAGGCTAAGAAATACTGTTTTAAAACATAAATCAAGGCAGAAATGGTGCTGTGATTTTAAATTATGATTAATTTATTTATGAAATTGGTGAGTTTCATAATTTTATTAAACATACTCCTATAATACAAATAAATAGTATAATAAAGTTTTCATAATAAATAAAATATAAATATTAAAACTATCTTTAAAAACAAAAATAAATGAGATAAAATTGAATTTAAAGAAACAAGATGTACAATCAAATATAGGGATCAATACTATATGACTCAAAACATAGCTACAGTGTTTCATCATAACATTCCATTAAATAAAGTTATATTTTAGTTTTTGCAGAACATTTTTGTATGGAATTTTTAAAATGGCAAGCGTCTTCAAAAAATTGTCCAAAATAATTTATTTTTTCAGTGTAGCCATAAAAATGTCATACGCGACTTTATCCGTTATGGGACCATAACATTTCCAAAAAAAGTACTAAAATTCACACCCCTACTGTTCAGTTACAAGTTTGTATAATCTCAATTTAATATTTTGTGAGCCTTTGAAAATAAACAAATAGGAGTTGCGTTATTTTTGAAATAGAGTGTAAAATGGCAATGAAATTAAATTTTTAAAAATTATAATGCATACTTTATGTTTTTCTTCAATTATACTCTGAATGATAAAGTCTTTATGTATAAATTTTTTGATAATATTTGCTCTACACTCTGGACAATTAGACTTGCTTTTCATCCAGAGACTTAAACACTAAATATATGAATGTTTAAGACAACTAAAAATTTTTAAATACCTTCTGGCAATATGTATGACCACAAGGAATTCGTATAGGATCCATAAAAACATCACGGCATATAGCACAGAACAGAGCTTGACTAATTTTATCGTTGTCAATAAAATCTCTAAAATAAAATAATTATTCTTGACTTACATATAAAAATCAATTCCTAGAATAAAAAAGTTCAATTTCTAATACAGTTTTTCTAGTCATGTTTTATTGACATGTGAATTAAATTTAAATTTCATTTTCAGTAATTGAGCCCTTCAGGTGTCAAAAACTAATATTATCCTTTTTTTAAAAAATCAAGAATCCTATATTTTCAAAAAATATTGAATAACTAAGTTGTAAAATATAAAAAAATATTATTCATATCACTGTAAGTGTAGGGTTTTACTTTAATTTTAAGATTATACTGTCAAGGTCTAAATAAATTAAAAATTCGATACATAAAAGTAAAGGTAGTAATACATGAATGTGAGTCAATCTTAGTGGATAATTTATTATATGAAAAATATAAGTTTGTTGGCAAATAAAGGAACCGGAGAATATTGGGTTCAACTGTACATTTCGACATTTTAATAACAGACATTTAGCTGAAACATAAGATTGGTTTAAGTTTAATTTTTTAGATATTCACAAACATTGATGAAAATCAACCATTCACACTTTTAGAATATTGTAATTTCATACCTGACAACGAATTCTTCAGTTACTTCATTTTTCTTTTGTTTTTTATTCATTTATTCAATTATCTATCTTATAATTATTTTTGCGTTTTAAAATAGTAGAACATATATTTTTGGTGTTTCAATATAAACAGCGGCGCAAATTTATAATGTAACTGAGGTGAATATAATTAATAATTTTCAAGTAATTTAAATTTATCTATTTATTGACTGGTATCTAATGAAACAGTGTACAATTATGTCATTACGATTCGTAATTCAATGTGAAACAATATGAAACAATATGAATTCGTAAATTACTAGACAATTCGTACAATACAATCTACAATCAGAGTTGCCACAAAGTTCGATATTCGAGCATTTCCATTAGTAATGTACATTTTAACGCACTTTACAACTTTCAATATCAACTCACTTCTTATAAATTTAATTTATTCCACGCTTATATATTTTTATAAACCATGCAATTCTATAGCTCAATTACACTAGACAACACACAATTTTACTTATGAAATATGAATATTAGAAAAGATATATATTAAATTTGGAGCAGAATGATGTATCTCATTATCTCAATTGAGATCGTTAAAGTTGCTTAATTAGGCAATTAAAAATTAACAATAAAACCATAGTTTCAATTGAATATTTTTTGAATAAAATCTTATTTATTTTAAAATGCATACATGTGATCTAATAAATATTAATAAATTTTGTAATATATGGGGAAAATACATCATTAAATCCACAAATAAATATCAAATAAAATTAATTAATTAATGGCATTCTCACTGGCCCGACATTAGAAAATTATTCAAGTCAGTGGAATTTGAAGAGTCTCTTACTGAAATAGAATTATCTGCATATAATGCATTACGCTCGAATCTTATCAAAAGATGCGATGCCTCTACAGTCCTAAAATGCATTTTTTACAATCTATCAATTTTGAAATAAAAAGTTTAGTTTTGGTTTTAATGTTTTAATTATCATTCACTCGTTCGCAATTGTTTCATAATCATATTTTTATAATGACATCTTCAGAATTTAATATATGGATTGAATTAAATACATTTACTATGATTTGTCCGACTTATATTCGATTATTATCACTAAAAAACTCAGTAAATTTTAAAATTTTCTGTGTCCGTCTATTTTATATATTTGCATTTCAACAGTTGAAATGATCCGAATACTTGTTATTTTTATTAAATAATTTCGGATATTTGAATTGTTTAGATATTAAGGAAACCTTATCAAAACCCACTTATTTTAGTAACTATTGACTTATAGGCTTTTCCTGGACATGTATCTTTTTGTATATATATCTTTCCGGAAAGTTAAATAAAATGATAAAAGCCAAAATGAAATATATAGTTAACTTTGAATTTAAAAAATTTAACCCGTAAAATGTGAGTTTGGGAGGTTGAAATTTTATCTTATTATCACCCGGAAAAAACTAATTGAAATGTGGACTTTATAAAATTCTAAGACTGTAGTTATTGAAATAAAAGGGAACACACACACGATTCGTGGGTATAACTCATAAAAATGAAGTTATAAATACATTTAGCAACGAGATAATGATATTAAGTACTAGCATTAACTTCAATAGCTTTCTACTAGAAATTTGTATACCAAACATTCTATTTTATGTAGAAAATGAATTAACATAATATATTCATTCTAGACCAGTGATTCCCAACCTGTGGGTATTTACCCATAAGTGGGTAATTTGATACTTTTCATGGGTAATCGCGAAATTTTTTTATTTTTTTACGTCGCATGCACAGTAAAGTATGAAATATAATTTTTCCCATTGAGTCCTTCAGGGTCAAAAACACAATTTCCCTTTATTTTACCATTTTGTAAAATTAATTTTTTAAAAAGTTTTAATTAAAGTTTACTACTAAAAAATTTATATGGCTTATTCTAAAAATCTGACCATCCAAAATGCAGTTAAACAATATAGTGGGTATTATCAAAATAAGTACTATAATAAGGGTAATGTAGTATAAAAGGTTGGGAAACACTGTTCTAGACTAATGTGTAATTGACGATAGTTGCTCTAATGTTGTTCTAACGTTACTACTTTCAATGGAAAGTTTACAAAAAATTAATTACAATCATGGTTGTTACCATCATTAAGATTTAATGATTAATAATCATTGATTATTAATGGAATGGATTTATAATTTATAAACCTCCAATTTCGAAATTAATTACATTTTGTAAACGAGTGGTTTCCACTAGCTTACACAAATTATTATAATGTGGAACAATTGTGATCTACTCGAGTTAAAATGAACCCTTAATGTGTGCAAATTTATTTTTACAATTGTATGTATTCTGTATGTTGATAATTATTTGTATTTTTCATAAATGTAATTATTGTCCAATATGTTTTGCGGTATATTTTCATTACATGTCTAAATAAATAATTTAAAAGTTAAAAATATTATAAATTGACTATTGCGATGAAACTTTGAAAAATAGGTCTCATTTTTCCCGTTTAACATTTAAAAAAATTATATTTTTCAATGTCAACTATTTTGGGTGTAGAATATAAACTATCGAGTTAGATCAAAGGAGAGGTAGATGCATCATTTAAAAAAACTACTAAGATGAATGAATGACGAACCTTGAATAATGAATTTTCCAAGGTTTTTTCTATAGTTTCTTCTACATTCTTTAATTGATCTTTATTAACATCTAGTACAAATCTAAAATAAGATTTTTATTTTTACATAAATTTAAACATAATATAAAATATTATGGGCTCTATATTAAGATATTTTTTAAATCAAGTAATAAATGGTAATTATATCGTAAAAAATTAGTGGAGTCGTAGAAAAAATTGTAAATCTAGGCAGAACCGAACAAGCTCGAGATCGTCGGATCATGAAAAATTTATTTGAAAATGATGCGTGTCTTATATGCCTACCACCTCTCTGAGGCACTTAACTTGACCTTTTAAATTTAACACACAAAATAGTTGATATTCAAGAATATAATTTTTTAATGTTGAATTTGTAAAGTGATGCTCCCATTTTACAAAATTTCGTTAACCTCCCAAAAATGGGTTCATTATTAGACATACATATTTTATAGTGTGGATTCGAGCAATTTCATTTTTACATTATTAATATAAAAATTATTGTATATGTATTGTGAGTGTCTTACCGTTTAATTAAGAAATTAAGAGTCCTAAAATTCAAACAAATGAGGTTCTCATTTGACAAACATTTTATTGAGGTTTGCTGAAAACAATATAGACTCTAGAAATACGGATAAAATACTTTGTCTTTTATTTTGAAATTTGACTTTTTGATAATCATTTCTAACCTGTAGTAGACGTCAGATGAGAGCAAATAAAGAAGAAGTATATGAAAAGAGAAGAGGCGAAGTAATAAACAGATGGAGAGTTAAATATTTTTAAACAGTAGATGACTTGTGATAGTGGACATTTTAATATATATTTTTTGAAATAATCATAACACAATAAATTGTTAAAAAAACCGACTTACAAAAATAAAATTGCCTTTATAATTTACTCCTCGTCTGTATTATTATAAATTTCTTATTTGCAAAGGGAGAGTGATTTAAACATTAAAACAAATAGTTAAATTGAGATAAAATATTGAAAAATTCAAATAAAGTAAATGTAAGTTTAATTTAAATTTAAAAATCAATAGTAACTATTACAAATCTTTAAATTAAATAAAAATTTAAATCAAAAATTCTATCAATACTCCATGGATTTATTGGATCCAATTTAGTATCAATGATGGAAATTTAGATTTAGATTTTTAATTTATCATTACATAATATTTATTTTGTGTTTTTAATAATTATTAGATACTTAGTTTTTTAAATAAATGGTAACAAATATTTTTATATTTATTTTATTAAAATTACTTTAATTTTTCAATTATAACACGAGAATGGATTTTTGATATAGATTCAATTTTAGTAATTGATGGAAATTCACTATAAAAAAAAATTACAAATAAAATCACATTTACCTTGCTGATAGATAGATGATGTCAAAAAAATTTGAGTATTTTTTGGTTTTATTCATTTTTTCAATATTATTTGTTGACAAAAAAGTAATTTCATAATCACTTTTATAATTTTGAGTGTCTATTATAATTTATTAATAATATTATTTACACTGTCTTGAAATTTTTCAATACGCCATTGGTTCATTGACAATTTTATATTGATGTGGGTGGTAATTTAATATCAATAATATAACCTTCAAATTTATCGACCTCGGTATTCAGTACATTTCCAGAATACAGTTCATAAAATAAAGATAAAATGTTGTGTTCCGTTATAGGAGATCCGTTCTATAAAATTGAAATTATTTACTAAAATGTTACTATATTATTAAAATCATTTAAAGCTGAATATTCGGGGTTGACTATCCAAACTTTAAAAAAAATTTAAATAGATGGACTGAAAAGTTGTCCACTTTTATACACATATTTCGTCGAGTTAAACCACAATTTAGGCCCTAAACTTTAGATAAAGTTAACTAATAATATCGAATCTTCGCTTTAGATTAGATGTAAGATTACTTTACTATGCTGATTTTCTGACATTTTGATTAATTTAGAGTTTTCAGTTTCAATACCAAACGTGATGAAAGGTCCCGTTACAATATCTCCCCAGTAGCCTTGCCTGTAAACTTTTTCGTTGTTCTAATATACAAAACATTATTAATCTACATTTTTATCAAATTATTCAGCCGCCGAAAAATATTTCTACACTATTCATAGCTTTTTAACATGGACAGCACAAGACTATCCAGAGGTGGTGCGAAATTTAGAGATTAAATCGGACAATATCATGTTCATGTTCATTACATGTATAGTTTACTTTTATGTCACAAAAAAAATGTTTTCAACAAAAATAGCCAAATAGCCGTCAACACGTTCCAATATTTCTAACGTTTAATATACAACGTTCCGAATACGATTTAAAATTCTACTTCGGACTGTGATTTTAACTCTTTAACTCTAGTAGGAAGATTACAAAATCAAACATTCTAATGGATAATTGTGTTTTATTGATTTTTGGTTTTTGAATATCATTTAAAAATGCATTTCCCGTTTCTCTCCAATTCCTATAATTTAATGTACCAATTCTTCCTTTCTAGTTTGTTCATTTTTAGATATATTTTAAATTATAAAATTAATAAATTACTTCAAATTCCTTTAATTTCATAAAATAATCCCAATCATACGCGCCTTCTCTATTATCATATCGACAACCGTAATAATCTCTTTGTCGCAAATTCCAATAAAGACTATAATCAAAATTTTCATTTTGTTTCTTTTTAATGACTTCCCGCCACCCTTTAAAAATTCTGTCCATACCATCTTTTTCTTTATACTAAAAATGAGTTTGAATTATAGTCGGTTAACATTTAAATCTAAATAAATAATCTTAACTTATACAATAAGCTACGCGATTTTTGTTTGTGTGTGTGTTACACTTTATTGAAATAACTACTATAATTGGAATTTTATAAAGTCTAAATTTCAATTACAGTTCTTTCCGGGACGTATAATGAGATATATTGCAACCTCCCAAACTCACATCTTACGGGTAAAAAATCTAAAACTCCCTTATTATCTATTAGAGCTTTACAACATAATCGGTACCACGATTGAGTAGATCCTAATTTTATGTTCATAGTGACGAACTTACCAAACCAGATACCTCACATAGGAGTGGTGGCCTCAACGAAATTTTTGTAATATGTGATCATCACTTTTCCAATTGACCACTAAAAAATGATTCTTGAATATCATAACTATTTTATGATTTATGATTATCATTTAAAATGTCAAGTTAAGAGTTAACGAGGCAAGTGGTATATGTCAATACCATTAATTTGTGAAAAATTTTTAAAAGTTTTATCACACTTAATCAATGATTAACAATCATAAATTAAGAGACAATATATAAAGTTATTTTAAAACATAATTCATAACATAATAGAAATAATCTAACCTTTAATTCTGAAATGTTAACATTGCTTAATTGATTCTTTAAGCCTTTTTCACAAATATTACTTGTTATAAATCTATAGATAATAAACAATGTTTAATATAATTTTTTATAATCTACATCAGTGCTTCTCTACCTTGTTTTATGGGTGCGCACACGTAGGTAATTAAAAAAATTTGGCGCACAAGAAAATAACAAAATAGTAAACATGTTATATCCATTGGGTGCTCATTAAAATCTTTATGATTGTATCAGATTTTATAAGAAAAGTTACAGATTTAAGAGAAAAAGTTTTTGTTTCGGTACAAAAAAAATCTGATGTTACTGACACTAAGTGAAATAGTATACTGCTCCTCTTCAATTTCTCGCTTCGCACACATACTTTTCTGGGTGCACCGATTGAAAAGCACCGTTATATTGTATAATCCAGTGTTACCTAACATTTTTTACTTCAAGGGGCACTAATATTTATCATGCTATTTATTATTGTAGTAATTCATTATTACTCTACTATTATTGATTTTTATACAGTTTATAGTGTAAGTTTACATACTATAATATGTTAAATGTCCAATATAATAAACTTACTCTTGCAATGCACTGCTGGCCTTTTTAAGGAAATCGTCTGACTTTTCTCGTATAAATAAATTTGCATATAAATCCAAAAACAAATCAACTTTTTCTAAACCATTTTTTAGATAAACTAAACTTTTTGAATACGCTGTATGTGTAAATTACACAGTGTAATATATACAATGTATTTATGTAAAATGTACATATATTATATCTTAGAATTTTATAAACTCCACATTTCAATTACAGTTTTCTCTAGGGTAATAATAACATACATTTAAACCTCCCAAACATACATCTTACGGGTCAAAAACCCCAATTGTCTTTTTTTTGAAAATCAAATGAGTTGAAGAATTTAAAAAAAATATACGCTGATACGGATTTTAAAATCATAAACATAATCATAAATTTAAAAAAATTATATCTTTAGAGCCAAATCCCAAAATTACACTTTTTTTTATGAAAATAGCCCTAGAAATTAAAAAAATTTACAGGTTGTACAGTTGTATCCTGTTAACACACAGAGAAAATTTCAATCCGAATAAGTGACGACTTCACGGTCAAAAAAGTATTTTAGTATTCATATATTTTTTTTTTGAAATATTTTATTTAAACAAAAAATATGAAATAAAAAATGGTGCAAAAATTAAAAAAAAGATTATTCTGATAGAGATTATTCCATTTGATATAAATACAAAATTTCAACCCCAGAAATTTACGCATTCCCGATGAAAAATAATTTTTAATAAATAATCAACCAATATTTTTCATATATTTCGATTAAAATAAAAATTGAAAATGTAAATATTGATTCTACAAATCCAAAAAAAATGTACATTGAATGGTTACACATTTCCAATAAAGAAATATGGGTGAAAATCTATATAATTCATTGCTTCGGAATTTTTTTGGTTGCTACGCAATTTTTAAATTCTCAACACTACAAACTACTACTAAAAAACTACAACAACGAAACTAAAAGTAATAAAATAGTGACGCATGTTAATAATACACACTTTCTGACTTAAAAAAAGTATTTTTGGAAACACACATTTTTAACATCATTTTCCCCTCTTTTATAAATTATACATAACGAGATTTCATTAAGAATTAATTGAGTTAGCAATTCACCTTGGCAATATCGAATGTAATGTTTAATATTGGTATAAATTTTATAATAAAATGGATTTAGAGGGGTTGATGTTTTAAAAAGGTCAGAATTAATGATAACATTTATTATTGTAACTATTGTTTATTAATATTGTAATCGTATGTATATAACTATTGTAATTATTGTTATTACTACTGTATATAATTTAATTTAACCTTGTAATCCAATTTCCTCTGTTTTGGTTTGTATTATATATATTAATAACAAGTGTCTTGCATAGGCGTATAATGAATAAGCACTATTTTCTATTATATAAAACTAAAAAAAAAAATTTATTTTTGAATATGTATCTGCCATCCCAAAATATTCTGTTTTCACGTCAACGACAATATTTTTAATTAAATGCTGATACCGTTTTCTCATTATTAAAATTTTAACTAGTAACAATAGCCTAAGACTACTTTTTAAAGTATTATAACGGTTATAATCAAAATACATAAGAAATAAAACCCATGTTAAGAACCGATACTTCAAAGTAAAAAGTTATGTGATATGATGGTTCCACCTGAAACAAGTTTGGGAACCACTCCTTTAAAGGATTGATAATAGTGAATAGTTAAATTTTCAACGTGAATTTATTTTTTTGGTAGAATAAAAATGTGTTTTCGATAAAGTTAGGTGATGTTTGTACGTAGTACATTTCGATCGTAACAGTCAACCAAGTGTGGTTATAATATTCAAAAATGTAATATTTTTATATTCAAATTGGAAAAAGAAAGAGCCAAGTTTCTTGAATATGGTAGATTCGGCTCTTCCCATGTTAGAGATGGCCTATTGATGTGAGTATTTAATATATTGAGATTGTATCTATCAACTTGAATTTAAAATTGAACTAATGGAACCATGCCTAAAATCAAATAAAATGAAAACGAGATAAATAACATTGGCACCAAATTTAGGTGACAGCAAATTTAAATAATTATTATTATTAAATGTTAAAAAATGAAGTAAATTACATGATATTTAATTTTATTATTATTTCTTTGATTTCTAGCAATAGTTTTTAAAATATGTCTTAAATCATTAGGAGAGACTAGCAAAACACTAACGACTAAATAGATTTTACATGTTAAAATATATTTTATTTTATTTTTAAGGTAATTATTTTATACCTGGAGTTTGTTGATTTAATTTTTCACATTGTATCAAATCTTTTAAATCAATCGACGGAGTAAATCCCCAATAAGAAATGTTTCCGTAACCGTCCTTTTTCATGTTTTTATTGTTTCTAGTAGTTTCAATATATACACCTCAGATTCTCAGTTGTTTATCAACAATATATTTTGTATTGCATAGATATAAAAATTGTTAATGTTAATGCATTATCTTATACACTTGTACTTTGTTCTCATATACACAGTATTCATCTGAAATTCACATTGTGCAACGCGCATTGTTCACTGGAAATGGTTCATATAAATTCGGATTTCAGAACGAAATTTTTTTTAATGTTGCGTAGTAATTTTGCTTTGCATGATAAAGCTTATAATTTACTACCGGTCCGCTGTGAAAAAGTATGAGAACCTCTGGTATATAACAATGAAAATTTCTAATATCTTGAGTCTTCAGCTAATATAAATGGAAATACAGTCAGACCTCTCAATACCGATATTTTTGTTATTTCGATGTTTATGGCGGTATTGAAAGTATAACATTGTAGCGAATATATCATAGATACGGTTACTATGCATTAATAAGCAGTCATATAGTAAAATAATAATAAATATAGTGGTGCTATTGAGAGATCTGACTGACATTTATGTAAGTGATAAAATTAACATGTAAATAACTTTTTTGTTTGATAATTGTGAAAATAAAAATATAATGCCAATTTGTAATGTTTTTAAATCTGTTTCATCGAAACTAAGCGTTATTAATAGATCATTATATTCAAATAACAAAAAATTATTAAATTGTGGAAAATATAATAATTCAGTTGCAAGATCAATCTATAATTCAAGTTCAAGTATAATCATAATCATATATAATGCACATTTTATAAATTTTCATTTTAAATAAGTAGATTATAATCTTTTTATTTTTTTTTAAAATTGGGTTGAGAAAATAAAATCTAGAAGAATCGGCCCATAGACCATAGAAAAGGTGTACAATGCAATATAAATATAGAATTCTTTTAAATTGATTTCATTTAGCGATTATCAGTACCCGGTATCTTATTTACATCACTTAACTTGGATTATTAAGATATATTCCTAGAGTCATTTACGTCACTAATCGATGGTTATTTGTATTTATATTATTTTTATTAGATGTACGTTTTACAAAAGATCATTTATGGATACGGTCAGAAAATTCACAATTAGTGATTGGTATCACTGATTATCTACAAAATCAATTGGGAGACATTGTATATGTTCAATTACCAGATGTTGGAGTATTAATAAAGCATAATAGTATTTTTTTTTTAATTTATGATAGAAAAGTATTTTTACTAAAATTACATTAAATTACGTGATATGCATAAATATCGACATCCTTAAAATATCAATATCGATACATATCGTTCAGTCATAGGCTGAGATTAAGATTTTAATTAAATTTAATTCAAACACGAGCACAAGCGTGAATACGAAATGTTAAAATGTCCTCAAAGCGACTGGAAACATGATTCGGTAGGATTCCAAGTTGGTGTTCGTGCTCCGATTATGTTTCGTGAACGATTGTTACTGAATAATTAATGGATCGTATAGAGTCAAACTTCAAACTTTTTGACACAAGTCTACAAAATGTAGTACCCTGAAAGTCTTAAAATACATTGATCTATTATATTTTAAATAAATTAATTTGTTTTGCATATATAATTTTAGATGAATTGTTGGCCATAGAAAGTGCCAAAGCTGCTACTGGATTATCTTCTCCGTTTAATGGTGAAGTTATTGAAACGAATGAGCTGATTGAATCGAAACCTAGCGTTATTAACAAAGATTGTTATGGACAAGGTATTATCAGAATTAAAAAATTGATAGGAAACATACTGTTCAATTAATATTGTGAATTATATAATTGTATATTTTACAACACGTTTGGAGTTTCAGTTCATGTTATTCAATGTGAAGAAGTGATTGTAAATACAAATTTTATTTTACTAAAGGTGATATACTATTCATATTTATTTAATAGTCTATCTTTCAATAATTATTGATAAATTTAATAAATTATAATTTAGTCAAAATTTCCTGTTATTTTTGACCAACTTAAGTCATCTACTGCGTGCAAAGAGTATCTAGCTCAATCGAAGGCAGACGACTCCATATTCAGTAGTATCTCTTTAATTTACCAATGTTTCGAGTTGACAAATATTGAAAAATTATCAAATATTTTTACAATAAAATTGAAAGAATTATAAATCAGATTTTAAAAAAATTAAATTAATAGACAATTGTAAAAAAACACTTGGAAAAAATATAATCCTTACTTATATTTGTTAGTCTGTGTATGTGTGTGTTATCGTTTAATTCAATAACTACCAGTCTTAGAATTTTATAAAGTCCACATTTCTATTACAGTCTTTTCTGGGTGTTAGGATAAATTTCAACCTCCTAAATCCACATCTTACTGGTCAAAAAGCCAATTATACTTTAGAAAAATATACACTCTGATATGGATTTTAAAATCTTAAATATTATCCTCAATTTAAATTTAAAAAAAATTTATCTTCAAGGCCAAAACCACAAATTACTTTTTTTTAATGAAAACAGCCTAGAATTTAAAAAAAATTACAGGTCGTATATTGTACCCTGTTAACACACATAAAAAATTTCAATCCGAATAAGTGACGACTTCACAGTCAAAACAGGATTTTAGTATTCATATATTTTTTTTTCGAAATATTTTATTAACAAAAAAAATATTATTCTGATAGAGCTTATTCCAGTTGATATAAATACAAAATTTCAACCCCAGAATTCCACACATTCCCGGTGAAAAATAATTTTTAATATATTATCAACCAATATTTTTCAAATATTTCGATTATAATAAAAATTGAAAATGTAAATATTGATCCAATTTCAAAAAAAATGTGCATTGAACGTCTACACATTTCCAATAAAGAATAATGGGTGAAAATCTATATAATTCATTCCTTCGCAATTTTTAAATTTCAAATTCTCATTTTTAAAACATATTGTTCAAATTTAAACTACAACAACGAAACTAAAAGTAATACAACTTTGTTATTATTATTTTTATATTAATGACAATCATTTGCAATATTGGTAAAATTCGCCGAAAATATATTTATAAAGTGAAGATTCGGTTAATTATTGATACATAATTGGTATTTTTAAGTATTTATAAATTGGTACTGAATCATCACATCATCATCAAATTATCATCATATATATTATCACATTGAAATTGACAAAATAGGTTTTTATAATTTTATTTTTACTGGAATTTATGCTATTTAAGACAATTTTTAGGATTAGACTGTTTTTTAACTCTAAATTTAATATTATATACACATTCTGCCTAATAAATTAAAAAAATGGGATAACAATTGTTTTTAAAATTCTTTATGCAAATGTTAACAAAACAAAATTAAGATGGAATAATTCACTTTAAAATAAAAAGTAATGTGATATGACGGTTCCACCTCAAACAAATTTGGGAACCACTCCTTTAAAGGATTGATAATAGTGAATAGTAGGATTTTTAAATTAGATTTTCAACGTGAATTTATTTTTTCCTTTAAAGAATTGATAATAGTGAATAGTAGGATTTTTAAGTTAGATTTTCAATAGTAATGTCATATGATGGTTCCACCTGAAACAAGTTTGGGAACCACTTGTTTATGGATAATAGTGAATAGTAGGATTTTTAAGTTAGATTTTCAACGTGAATTTATTTTTTTGGTAGAATTAAAACGGCAGAGCTGGTTGCTGTTTGTACGTAGTAGAGTAGTAGATAACAGTCAAACATTAATAATTTAAGATTCACTAATTCAACTCAAATATTGAATTTTATTATTTCTTGTCATCATAAATAATTATAATTCAATATAGTATATCAATAACATGTGTAATCGTACATTTAAATTTCTACGTAATTCTTATTCTAAGATACAATTATTGTCATTGACTGAAACTTCAAATAAATTGTAACATTTACTTTTAGGTTGGCTGTTGAAATTAAAGGTGGAAGATTATGAAGAGAAAAATTTTTTAATTTTAGATAAATACAATAAGTATACTAACGATTCGTCTTGATGAAATTGTTAAATTTTTTAAATAAACCTTTTTGATAAACATATATGATAGTTTACGTCTTTTAATTATTATTACAGGTAGAGACGTGAGTTTAAAGTACGTAATTGAAGTCTAACTTTACAATGACCATAATTAAGTAAATATTATTCATCGTTTGCTTTTATCGTGTTAATAATCCCAATCTGAGGTACACTGTGTGCTAAACATAATACTATCATATTTATTGGACCACAATGGATACATAATAAATATATAGTAAATAGACTCACCCAAAAACTATGAAAGTGAATTTAGTCATTTACGTGATCTGGCTTGATATAGTACGGTTAAAGTAGAGATCATTAATTACTTTAGAGAAAGTAAATACATGGATGTAGATATAATTTATGTATAGTTGAAGCATTATTTTTATTATCTTTCTTACACCTCAGTCGTCTAATTAATACTTTAATGCCACAGGCATCAGAATGAGATCCCTGCGTTACAAATTTCATTACATATACATAATGTAAATGTGATAATGTACCGAAATGTTAAATTAAGGGATATATAACTATAATTACTCATTAAATTTATATTAAGTGTACTTATTCAGCTTGATTAAGCGATTGTTTCTTCTGTAATGGGGAATTGATTTTTTGTTAAAATTTTGAATTTTTATTAACAATTTGATAATTTAAATAATTTTTATAGATTTATGTAAATGTTTGTTACCATCTACATTACATATACTTTGACGTTATTTCATTTGTTGTTGAGTACGAAAAATAGGTAGATTTTCTTTGATGTGTGGTTTTGAGATTCATGCTGTTTTAGAATATGCAATTAGTCGCATTTTAATTGGGACCTTTTTAAACTTTTATAAAATTGATGTGTAACATTTTATTTATAAAATGGTGATAACAGACTACGATAAATAAATATTCAATATTAATAAATTTACTTATATCTTGATATATTTTTGGAAATCTAAAAGTATGTTTAAAATTAAACAATTTAATTTTATTAAATTATTTATAATTAGGCCAGAAGTAATCAATGTGAGAGAACACTTGAAAATTAAAAAAATGTGTTTATATATTAATTGTTTAATGGGATGTACAATGTAGATTGTACATTTTAAAATTGAAAATTTTTATCCAATAGGGACAGCTAATCAGTGATCAGTGATCACTGAGTACTAAAGATTTCACATCTAATGATTACTATATGAATCATTCAAAAATACACTACTATGCAAAATATAATACACCCTAATTCAGGGTGATTCACCTGATATTGAGGGTCCCTGAGTATCTAAAATTATTTGTCTTAATAGTTCAGTCTATTTTTGGATGAATTTTTGAAACAATTGTTAAATATTGTATTTACTGATATACAAAAAACTAAACAAAAGGTTTTCTAAAACCTAACCTACTATGCGCATCGCGCACACTATATATAAAACGTTATACAAAATTTGGAATCCTTAGTAAGGATTCCTTACTACATCTAAAATAGCTTAAATAATATGATACGTAGTATATAAAAATTGAACGTTTGTGTGTCTATGTTATCATTTATTCGAAAAACTACGACTCCTAGAATTAAAACAAAATCTAAAACTGTTACTTTCTGCCTTCCGTTCATCATAAAGGTTAATCTCAGCACATTGCATATTTAGGTCAAAAATGTTCTTGCATTCTACCACCAATAATTTTTAGACAACTCCGCGTACCTCATTTTTCCCAATTGAACATTGATTAAACGACATATTTTCAATATTGTAAATGCTAACCGGGTTCACGGAGAAGTGGTTAGAAGCTATATAACATTGTGCTTCATTTAAAAACTTTTAAATTATATCATATTATAGTATATCATATATTAATTATCAGATGTTTATTTACGTTTTTAACGATTTATTTATAAAACTGACAGTCCCTGAAATTTAAAAAACACCACTACCAAGTCAGTTTTTCATCTCCAAAATATACATTGTAAAATGTATATTAGGCTATCACACCTATCAAAGAATTAAGGGCGATTAGTGCGAAAATGGTGTATTATCATGATATATAAAATAATCTAGAATGAGGTGTTGCAAAGATGCCGATTCGAGTTGCGCTCAACAAAAAACTAAACGAAAATTTTAATTTATTTTATGTAAATTTTTAACAATTTTAATCAAAAGGTTAACAATCATTGTCGTGATGTGTCGCAATTGATTGCATTTATACTACTATTGCTGCAAAAATGGTTTTATAACGATAATTGATTTAGTCTATAAACATTATTGCATAAATAACCGAAATTTGAACGTCGATAAAAACCACAAAAATTAAGCTAGAATTAAATTTTAAAAATTAAAATGTATAGTTAAGCGTGGGTGTTGAAATCATAAAATATAAACCATGACAACGTTGCATAATGTAGTTTTTGGAAAAAAATAGTTACATTAAAATTTTTCTATACGATTTTCAAAATGATATTTAAAATGATGAGCTCAACTCGGATAAGTATCATTAGATATTTTTAATTGCGACATAGTGCTTCTATTTTAAAAATACACACATTGAGTACTAATCACCCATTAAATTCTAAAAATTTAAAAAATGTGACACCCTAATGTATATATTCACTGTCAAAATCTAATTATAATATATTATTATAATAATAATGATAATTATCATCCGATATTTTAAAAAATTTTGAATTTTGATATATTAAAAATAAAAATTTAAATATTAATTCTACAAATTAAAAAAAAAAAAAAAGAGTAGGACCTATGAGCTCGAGGCCACAGAAAATGAAAAATAAGCTTTAAAAAATTTGCAAACAATGTGTAGTGTTTTATATCATTAGCCACCCTTCCAAGTTCTTGACTCGACATTTTAAAATTTAAACTTTGTCGCATCACTCAAAGTGGGGTCTCTAGTAGATGCGGAACTGGATTAAGGACATATAATGTTTTCTATTTTAACAAAATACCTAGACTACCAGAATTATTATTACAATGAAAAAAAAAATTACTTTATACAACGTCGAGTCGTTGGACTTGAGATTTTTGTTTTGATTTATCAGGTGCGGAGGGTTTAACAGGTATAGTTTTTGTTTGTTTTTTAGATTTATCGGTAGGAATAAATTTATTTTTATTGTAGTGTCTTTGTACAAGGATATCAGTAGGTTTTTCAGCCAAAAGGCGTCTTTCAGGCGTATAATTATTCCACAATGAGGCTAAAACTTCAGCGGCAACAAGATCGCCTATATATTGACCTAAAAGGCGAATAATGAATATTCCGTCTCTTCTAAGATAATGTTGAGTGAATTTGTTGAGAATACCATTATCTCTTTGTGCATAGTCAAATACTCTTATTCTTTCTCTAACATATCTGACTTGAACAGGCCAATATAAAGCTGTCCAAATCCATCTGGACAGACTTGTTATAGTAACAATTGATACAAAAACAAACCAGAACCATATAAAAATGAAAATTTTTTCATTAAACAGGTTGATAGTTAAAACGCACTGTACAACATAATTATGTAATCGAGATTGATGGCGAATTTCAAAATCACACAAAGTTACGCGTGGAAATCGATTGGATGTAGACCAGTCTTGACCAGTAATAAGTTTACTTAAAACCATTGCACCGTACCATTGGAAATTGATATTTAGGAAAGATGATAGCAGAAATAATTGACCAATGGAATTTATGGCATATATAAGTTTGATGATGAGATATGTGGTAAAGAGATAATTACCATAATGTTTGCCACCGATAATGCAACAAAATCTTGAAGACGCAAGTTTAGCTTTCAGGCAGCAATTGGGAGAGCGGTGGTCACGTTGAGCTAATAGGAATCTGTCAATTTGAGAGACAATGTAGCGTATAGTCTTGTCTCGTATTTCTAAATAAGAAGCTCTTTGACAGGCTACACCAGCTTCCATTATGGTGGCAATGTTTATACCGGACCGTTTATTCAAAAAACGCCAAATTACGCAAGGTATAAATGACATTACTGCTTCAAGCATGAGAATCAAAGGAACCCATTGATAATATGATACCATAGGACGGGTAGCGTGTAATCTGTATTTATCAGAAGGTATGGTTTGTTCTAGAGGTAAATAGTATGTATTGGATACCCAGCATATTGTATTTGTATATTCACGGTGTGAAGGTGTAAATTGCGCTGGACACCAACAAGAAATTGGAGTTCCAACAAATTGTTTTGTACTGACAATAAAGGAAAAAAAAATTAAAATGATGACGGAATATTGTCTACTTATCCTATCAACATAATCATCGTCTACTCGTATTTTTATTTCCTTTATACTCAACAATGACTTGAAAAGACGATCCATGCTTGGATATTTTGTTTAAGTTTGATTACAAGAAATGAAAAATGTGTATATTGATTTAATTTATATATAATGATATTTGACATGTCCAATAAAATACAGGTTTGGCCATTGGAATACCAACTTGAAATGGGCACCAATTGTCAAATTATGAGAGTATGTTGACAAGTCTCTACAGTTTCTAAAATTGACATGATTAAATACACATCTACGTGGGTAAATTTTTATAAATTGCATTTTAATTTTATTTCACTTTGGCATACATTAATTTAATGTTGCAATGTTATAGAAAATAATAAATATACCAATACTTGCATATCTATAATTTTTAAAAAGTACACAAGTCTGAAACATTATTGATTTTTTGTCAATTTTTATTTTAACAGCGTTTATGATAGACAAATAAAGGTTTCCAATAATTATTGTGCTACAAAATCCAAGTTACTTATATTTTTCTCAGGTCAAGATGTATATTTAGGTATTAATTTAATCTCACTAAAGGTATTTACATTTAAAATAAATAATGTGAATAAATAATTTAAATTTGATTAATTGGATTTATTAACAAATATAACCAAAATGCTTCATATGAGCATATTTTCAAGATTTAATCGATATTTTTTTCTGGACTTTCATTTAATTATTTAACATGTAGAGAAAATTAAAATTTAATTTTCATTGTGCTTTCTTTACACTTTAATTATGCAATCAATAATAATTATCATGATATTACTGTTTAATTTTTTTGATTCACATGTTTATATTATTATTTATACAATTTTTCAATATAATCAATTTAAATGTTACCGCATTGATTAATTTCCTAAAATATTCAATTAAAATAATCTTGCTAGACATATTTTAGATTAGTACTAGTTTTAGGTTGTATTGACGCTTTGTTTATTTTTTAAGTTAAAAAATTTTTATTTGAATTTTAGTAGCACTAAATGCACTGCAGTGGTTGACAAAACATATTATTCAGGGAATGTAACAATTGATATGAAAATCTTTTTTATTAGAGAAATTTATCAACAATTTTATTGATTCTATAACAATCCTTATTTACATAAACTAATTTAGTTAAAAATGTATTAAAAATGTATGTCTGTTTATTTATCTATCTGTCTATATGTCTGTCTGCCTGTGCCAGCTTTGAGAAAGTAAAGGAGTAAAATTTTAAAAATGTCATATTTCTATTACAGATTTTAAAAGGTGATATTTTATCGCAAATTTTATTTTCAGAAATTGAGTCTTTCAAGGTTAAAACCCCAATTATCTTTTTTTTTTATAATGAAAAATTTCCTAGAATTTTATACACCATATATTGTGGTATAGTTTTTAAAATCATAAACATTTCATAAATTTCAAACACAAAAAAGTTATTTTTCACTATCAAAACACCAGATTACCCTTTTTTAAAAAATGAAAATAATCCTACAATTTTAAAAAACATTATAGTTGATAGTTATATCCATTTCACACGCTAAAAAAATGTCAATCTGACAAAGTGACTCCTTCACGGTTAAAAAAACACTTTAGTATTCATTTTTTTTTATTTTAAAATTATTTGATATATTAAAACAAAAAATTTGAAATAATTAACAGTCGTATAATTAAACAAAAGATTTATCTATTACAACTTATTCCAGTTGACATAAATACAAAATTTCAACTCCATAAATCTACGCATTCCTGGTCAAAAATAATTTTTAATATATTATCATATAATATTTTTCAAATACATTATTATGTATTTTGATAAAAATAAAAATTGAAAATGTAAATATTGATCCTACAATTTCAAAAAAAAATGTGCATTGAACGTGAACAAATTTTCAATAAAGAAATAAGGGTGAAAATCTATATAATTGATTCTTTCAGATTTTTATTCATTACTACGCAATTTTTCATTTTGAAAAATTTTAGAATAACTTGAACTATAACTTTGTTACTATCTTTTTTATATTTATTCATATAAATAAGTAATTTATTTTATGAGATTGACATATTTTGAATTCACAGTAATATCATGATAATTATTATTGATTGCATAATTAAAATGTAAAGAAAGCACAATGAAAATTATAATTTTAATTTTCTCTAATAGTAATAATTTATTACAATATACGTAAAATTGATCCAAAATATGTTTTTAATGTTCTGAATCCATTAATTATTGATAAAAAATATTTTGTACTTATTGAAAGCAGATACTAAATATATACTCTAACATTAATAAAGAAAATACCACTATTTACAATTTCATCAATCGGCAATAAGGGGCGATAAAATATCTTAGGGGCAATTTAAATAAAGCGAACGATATTTGAGAATTATTAAATTTAACGTTTATTATTTTGTAAAATAAATAATTATAATTGAGTTATATTTTTTACTTTTAATTTACATAATTATTTAGTAATTAGTTAGTTTTCCAACTTTTTTTAGGATAGGCTCCACTTTCACTATTAAAAAACCCCAGATTCCACTTCAAAATATGAAAGTACGGTCAATTTCTTTTGGGGTTGATATAACAGTTTAACCAAAAAATAATTATTATTAATTCAATGACTATTTTTTACTAAAAACTATAATTTTCTAATAAATCACAAATCGAAATCTTTTATTATCGAAACTCGAGCTAATTATAATAATTAGTTATTGTACAAAATTAATGATATCACCAAGCCTGAAGATTTGTACAGATTTTCTTAATATTAGGTATGACATGAGAATCTTTTACTTACTTATTGGATATAAAATGTAATGTATGGGTGTTCTGTTTAATGAATAAATTAAAATGCGTAGAATTAAAAAACCCAAATATATAATACATTTTTTTTAGAGTCATGTTTTATCGTAAATGTTATTTTTGAAATTGAATCGAATTTCAGGATCAAAAACAGAAATTACCTTTTTTTATAAATAAAAAAATCAGGCGTAGAATTAATAACATTACTATTTGTAATTCTCAACCTCGTAAACTTACACCTTCATGCTCAATTCCCTAAATTACCCGTTATTTAAAAAATGAAAAAATGTATAAAATAATTACAAAAAAAATGAATACCAAAGTCTTTTTTAAACCTGAAAGAGTATCTTTGTGAGACTAAAATTTTTTGTGTTCTAACTGGATATGCTAACTTATATAATATGCTACGCGAATTTGGTTTGTGTGTATTTAGCTTTATTTAAATAACTAACCGTCTTAGAATTTTATAAAGTCCACATTTCAATTACAGTTTATTCCAGGGGAGTTCGCAAACATAATTTCAATCTCCCAAACTCACATATTACGGGTCAAAAACCTAAATTGTCCCTCTTTTTGAAAATCAAACCAGTTGGAGAATTTGAAAAATATATACGCTGGTAAGGATTTCAAAATCATAAACATTACCATAAATTTAAATTTAAAAAAATTATATTTTCAGGGCCAAAACCCCAAATTAACCTTCTTTTTTAATGAATAGAATAGAATAGCTTTAGAATTTATAATAATTATTTATATAAAATAAATATATTTTAATTTTAATTAAAATTATTATATAATTATATCATTTTTAATAATTCAAAAAATTTACAGGTGGTACAGTTGTATCCTGTTAAAACACACAAAAAAATTTCAATCCGAATAAGTGACGACTTCACGGTCAAAAAAGTATTTTAGT
>LWCA01001029.1:0-13222 GCA_001642005.1 Intoshia linei | reverse complement strand
AAAGAAAGATGGTACAGATAGATTCTGCGTTGATTATCGTAAATTAAACGGTATTACTAAACGAGACATGTATCTTGTTCCAAAATCAGCTCATATCTTTGATAGCTTGAAAGGACATAAATATTTTTCTACTTTTGACTTATGCTCAGGTTTCCTGTAAATTTCAAGACAACGCTGCTTGTTCTACAACAACTATCTAATAATGGCAATACAATTATGTTTTAAAATTTATTATATTATATTATATTATTATTATTAAAATTAACATAATAATTAATGAAAGGTAAACAATGAAAAGGTTAAGAATCACTGGCTTAAAGGGTGAGGCAATCCTTTTTTCATCTTTTTGTTAACCTAAATTTAATAAAATAGTTATCAAGAAAGTAGGAGAAAATAATACAAAAGCGCTTTCTTAACCGTGAAGGCATCACTTTGTTGGAGTAAAATTTTTTCTGTGTGTTAACTGGATATAAATGTATCAGCTGTAATTATGTCTAAAATTCTGACTTTTAATTTCATAAAGAAAGGGTAATATGTAGTTTTGATAGTGACAATTAATTTTTTAAGTTGCGATTTACGCTGATGCTTATGATTTTAAAAATATCCCAGAATTTATTTTGTATAAAATTCCAGGACTTTAATATTTTTACATAAACAGGTCATTTGTGTTTTGACCATGAAGATGTAGGTTCTGATGCTTTGATTTACAACAACATTAAAGAATTTAAAGCACCTCCCAGAATTTATGTTTTTTTAAAGTCTATGGCTGATTATTCATTAATTTATTAGAAATTGTGGTTTTTGAATTCTAAACTGTTAATATTTTAAATAAACGTTAATACTCGTTATTTCTATTCTTTAAAAAAATATTACTGTACCGTTTTATTTTTAGAAAGTCAAACTCCACGATGTTGTATAAGAGCAGTCGAAAATGAATACTCTTTATCATTGTGGATTTCAACAATATTTTTAAATTTATTTACTTTTATCTGAACTAGGTTAACTGTTATGTACTACGTACAAACAGCACCTAGCTCTGCCGAGGGCACATTTTTATTATACCAAAAAAACTAACTTAAAAATCATACTATTCATTGTTATCAACCCTTTAAAGGAGTGGTTCCCAAACTTGTTCCCGGTCAAACCGTCATATCATTACTTTTTACTTTAAAGTGAATTATTCCATCTTAATTTTGTTTAAATATTTGGGTAAAAAATTTTAAAATAAATTGTTATTCCATTTTTTTAATGTATTAGACAGAATGTGTGTATAATATTAAAAATAAAGTAAAAACAGTCCAATAATAAAAATTGTCATAAATAGCATAAATTCAAAAAAAATTATAAAAACCTATTTTGTCATTTTCAATGTGATACAGTCTAAGTCCTATTTGACCGAATTCATAATTATCGGAATTCCTATTTAACGAAATTTCAAAATTTTGACAAACCAAAAATTCCGTTAACTAAAATTTTACTCTTAATTTAATTAATATTAATTTAAAATGTTTTGTTATTTATTTACATAATTATCTCAAATAAAAAAAAGCAAACCAAAATAGTCCAATATTTTCAAAAATCTGATAAATTTATAAATAAAAAATATTAAATGTAAATAATTTTTTAAATTTCAGTAACTAGAAATTCTAGTCTAGAATTAACATTTTATAAATTTTATTTTATTGAGCGATATTAAAAAAATCTAAAAATAGCTTCTCTCTACCCCACTTATTAGAATAATATTATAATTCATTATAAACATTCACATGTATTTATTTAGTATTCACAATCTCTAATAAAGAAATATATATCTCTTCATAGCTATATTTAATAATTTTAATTTTTAAAATAATTCCGTTAAATATGACGTTTCTATAGAAAAACATCGCTAAACATCCTGTTTAGCGGAATTCCTAAATTTTTGAGTTCCAAAAATTCCGTTAAATAGGACTTAGACTGTAATGTATAATATCAGTGGCGACTCTCCTACTTATGCTATTCATGCTCAGCATGAGTAGTTTTAGAAATTTAGAAATTAATTTGAATAAATCTATTAAAAAAATGATACATGTACAATACATTGTATATTATATATGTATATTAAGAATTAAAAAAATTTAACTAATACTGAATTCAAATAGATTAATATTTATGATGAATTTAAATACATAAAAATATATAAAAATTAAAATATACGTAGATCATCAAAAATATCTATTTTTGGCAACTACTTAAAACATACATATTGAACATAGACAAAGTATTCATGTATTGTGGAGTAAAATAAATTGCAAAAATATCAAAAGGTCCTTTGGAAAATATATTTTGTTCAATTAACATGGACGTGGTTGAAAAAAATTCATTTTTCATGTCTTCCTTTTTCCAATCAGATCTTTTTAATTTTTTAAGAGATAAGGGCCAAATTATTTTATCAATGTCTTCATCATTAGTTCATTGTTAGTACATTCATTCATTAATAGAAAATTATTATACTATATATTCTAATATTTTAAATTTAAAATACTGTCATATATAATATAATATAAGGTCAACATAGTAATGTAATATCCATGGATATGCACGTATATATCATTTTGGTCGGAATAAAATTCTGTTCAAATTTTTCCATAATATTTTTATATGCGTAATTAAAAATGATCAACCCCGTGTAGTGATATATCGCTACCATACTAATCGAGATTCGAATATATACTTTTGATAACTCACTCGTGATGTCTAACTGGCAGAGTGGTTATAGTCATATAATTGTATTCTGCGTGGCTAGGTTCGAATCGAGATTTGGACATCTTTTTATTTAAGATGAACTTATCCGAGTTCTTATCTGCCAATCGTTACACCCCGACTCAATACTTATTATTAAATATTTTTATTGAGAACTATTATTAATATTCCCTAAATGCACAGAATGCGTGCCGTTCGTCCTTAAAATTTTAAAATTTTTAAAGAAATGCGACACCCTAATATACTGGTTTAAAACATTTACACTAAATATTCTCCCTCATTGTACTACGATTGTAGATTAATGTCAACTGACTGAATTATCTGAAAAATTGTGTAACTATTTCTATTCACTTTGAATAGAACAAATTTTATATACCTACATTAGAAGGCAACTCATCTATAAACATATATAATCGTTTAATATACAGTATATATTATACTTGTATATCAAATAATTTAATTGTGTAATGAATACAATCCAATAGAGTGTAATACAGTCGTTTAGTAAATCCACATTATAGATTGATAATTGATTTTTACATTCAACATAAAACTGTGACCATTATTGTAATTACAAAATATATAGACAAAATCTAATTGTCTTTACATTCGTTGAATATATAAAGGAATGTAACCATTTCAAAATATTGAAAGTATAAATATTGTATCCAGATACTCACGCAGGAAACCATTGGAGTCTTGAAAACAAAGCCAGTCAATTCAAAAATACGATTCGAATAATTGACAATGTCGTTAATGCCAATTTAATGCAAATTTAATAAATTTTGTAAAATTGTTAACATAAAATTTTAATTTTTCAGCGATATATTCAAAAATATGGACAACAATTGGATGACAGTAGATTCAAATAACAACCAACAATCGTAATTTAAAAGAATCTTTATATTTCATTTATTCATAGGAATAATTCAAAAGTGCGGTCATTACGCCAACAACAATTGGAAAAACAGGTATTATAAAAATCCATCAATCTTAATTAATTCTCATATTCTCAAATCTAACGTATTCATTATATTGATTTATAGCAACAACTTATGCAAAAAAGGCAAAAAAAGAAACGAGCTGAAGTCACTTCTTTGTTACAAGCCAATGTTAATAACAAACCGAGATCTAAACACCACGATCAACGCCCATTAATTACCGATAAAAACAATTTATCACATTTTGGTAATTTGCGTATTAATTTAATTGGAGGTTCAATATAAAACCATTTTTCTACATACAAAATTTTTTTTCATTTCATACGGTTGTATTTTTTGTGTGGTAGTCGTAACGCAATGTTTAATATCCAATCTTTACTACAAAATCTCTGGAAATCTGATATTACTTATAAAAATTGAATATCAATGTGAAATTATAATAATTTTTTAGCATATGATGGCCCGATAGCATTTTCGGACGATACAGATGATGAAGCAGATAATATAGAATTAATCGAAGAAACAATTGACCCAAATACCAAAGATTCAGAAATCCCTACAATAGAAGAAGGCACGTCAAAATTTAAAGCTCTCAGTGCATTTGAAAGCTCAAATCATCCTGATGTACCAGTTTCTACATCAAAGTCATCAAAATCAGAAACAGAATCTGAAAATATTTCAGAAATTGTAGAAAAACCAGTAAAAATAAAAAAAAATAAAAAAATTGCTGAAGCACCTGCAAAAATAGAAAAATCTAAACCTACTAAAACTAGAAACGTTACACAAGCTGAAGAAAAATTGCAAAAAAAATTTTTAAAATCAGTAATTTTAACAAATATAAATATCGTATCGATTTTAACAAAAAAATGATTATTTGACGGTTTGGTAAAATTGAGGATAACAATGGATCATTAGAGTTCCATTTTTGCATATTTTCTTTAGTATTAGTAAAAATGAACTATTCAGTTAATAGATTTCATGTCAGATTAAAAAAATGAAATTTTTCTTTACAAAGAATTCTTCAAAATGATTAAAACTCAAACGGACAAATTCGTGTGGCAAAAACTGTAGACAGGGTTCAGTTATATTTGTTATATTTTTTTAAATTATCAGCAACTTGAGTTTATAGGTTCCGCTCATTTTGATAATTTTTATATTAAAGTATATCTGGATAATATTAAAAATATAATATTGTAGGACAAAATAATGAAAGCCAACATCCAAGTCAAACAAAAGCTCAAAATTGAAAATCAATCATCAGGAAGTTCGAGTGGTTTCATCACTGAAAACTGTGAAAAAATCAATGAGTTTGTATTGAAACCTGCTCCACAAGGTGTACCTATAAAATGTAGAATAACTAGGGATAAAAAAGGAGTCGATAGAGGTATTTATCCTACATATTACTTGCACATGGAAAGAAGCGAAGATAGAAAAGTAATAATTTTTCAAGTTACAGTGTGATGATATCAATAAAATTATCATTTTTAAATTTATTATTCAAAATTTTATTGAAATTCCAACAATAATTTAAAATTAATAATATTTTTTTATTTTAAATTGATAAAATTAATTTTTTTCTTTTCAACCTATCGATTTTCATTTGTGTATTTGTGATTATAATTATGTAATGGATATTTTGCTTTGTAGTTTACATGTTTTTATTTTTATTATGGTTTAAAAAATAAAATTCAGTAAAATTGCTGTAGTTAATTGCGCCAATTGTAATAACTTTTAAACAGGTAATATTGAATAATTTCCTTCGCTATAATTATATATTTTTTTAACAACAGTTTATTCTATAATTACAATTGATTAGTCAACTTTTATGCTAATTTTGTTTTTTTAATTTGTGATTTATAGGTATTTTTATTGGCTGCTCGCAAAAGAAGAAAAAGTAAAACGTCAAACTACATAATTTCAGTCGACCCAATTGATTTGTCTCGCAATGGCGGTGCGTGTGTTGGAAAATTACGGTATTTTCAAAATTAGAATTCATAGAGTGTTAGACACCAATTTTATCATCAGTTAATTAATTAATTTTTTAGTTCAAATATGATTGGAACACAATTTACTATATACAATAGTGGTTCAAACCCAAAAAAAACACCAGTTACCAAAGATGCAATATTACGCAAAGAATTGGCTGCAATAGTTTATGTAAAATTACATTTTTGTTTGAAATAATTTATAATACATTTTTAGGAAACTAACGTATTAGGGTTTAGAGGTCCACGCAAAATGAGTATAATTATTCCTGGAATGGATCACGATTCTAATAGAGTTGATCTATGCCCAAAAAGAGTAAGATTTGCTTAAAATTCAAATACATTCCTATTTATATTGATCTACTAGTATTAGGTCATTCACAAAGTAATGTCATTTTTATAACTATAATTAAAACTTCTATAATAAAAATTTTGATTAACCTTTATTCTACAAAATATTCTCCATTGCATTCAACAATTCTTCTCCAACGTTCCGGTAACTTCTTAATTCCATTTTGAAAAAAACTGGCTTTTATTTGTCAATTGTTTTTTCAATTTAGTATTATCACAATGTATCCATTTTTCATCACCAGTCACAATATTTTCTAAAAACAATTCATTTTTTAGTCTGGCTAGTAATAATTGGCATACGTTTTTTCTATTTAGTTTATGTTGAATCGTTAATAAGTGGGGTACCCATATTCCAGACTTATTCACTTTTTGTAAACGTTTCAAACAATTATAGGCACTGGTTTTTGAACAGCTGGTAACAATGGAAAGCGATTGACATGTTTGAATTGGAGATTTTTTTAATTCACTTTTTATTTGATTAATGTCAACAGTTGAAGGTCTATCGGAACGTTGGAAATCCATTAGGGTGTAGTTTTCATCTTGAAATCTTTTAAACCATCTTTGACATTTTCTGTCATTTAAAACATCCTTACCATACACAGCACATATATTTTTGGTAGCTACCACTGCACTAAGATCCTTAAAGTACTCATACAGTAAAATATGACGTAAATGTCCCTCAAAATCATTAAAATATTTCGTCTAAATGGCCATTGAATAAATGTAAATTTAAATAAATTACGTTCTTATCTGATGTGGTCATACACGTGATTGTTAAAAAATATTTTATATTTGGAAATACGTGAAATCTTATCGGTTATATAGAGTTTCTAATCAATTGTATCAATAAAAACGACATAACTTTGTGAATTACCTAATATATAATATCTTAGGATAAAGATTGTTTAATTAGTCGATGGAAGGGAAATAAAATGGACAATATACTTGAATTACACAACAAAAAACCCATTTGGAATGAAGGTAAATTAAAATTTTATAAATTACAATAAAAATAATTTAGAAACACAATCATATGTACTCAACTTTTTTGGCCGTGTCACGCAAGCGTCAGTTAAAAATTTTCAAATTGTACACGATAATGATGGTAAAAATATATATACATTTTTAATTAATAATTAAAAAAATTCATTTCATTTTAGTCGAATATATTGTTATGCAATTTGGTCGAGTTGCGGATGATGTGTTCACACTTGATTATAATTACCCTTTATGCGCATTGCAAGCCTTTGGAATAGCTTTAAGTAGTTTTGATGGAAAATTGGCGTGTGAATAACCTACATAACTCACCTATTTTGTTGAAAAAATGATTACAATTTATTGTTATATAAAATTTGTTACTTAAATAGAAATCACAACTATATGCATGTTATTGATATCATCACATTAAAATGAGTCACCACTGTATTTGAACATGTCAAAGATTGAAATGTTACAGTTTGCAGTATAAATGGTCTGTCTCAACCGGATTCAAGGAAAAATTTGATTTTAATGATTAATTATGGAATTAATTAACATTTTATGGCATTTTTCATAGATATAATTATATCATCATACTTATAATCAAACGGTTTCACCCAAACTCTTTAGAACCAAAATAATATCTCTATAGTCTTTTAATTGAAATTGTTAAGGGGTTACCATTATAAATCGTGTTTTACTCAATTAATTATTTGAATTTATATTTAGTAAAAAGGAGTAGTTATAAAAAAAATTATTAAAGTGTTAACGCGGCTATATTTTTCTTTAACATTATCAAAAATTATACTAGAAAGCTATATAAAAATAAATAAGGCTTATGTTGTACAACATCGATGATAAATATGTAAAATTAAAAAACTAATACTATCAAAAAAATTATAATTTCTGTATTTTCATAAATAATGTAAATAAATCTATTAGCTTGGAATTTTTAAATTCTACTAGAATTCTAAAAATGATATTTTTTATAATAAAGAATAAGATATATTTGATTCAAACAGTGAAAAAGAATCGGATTACGACTATTTCAGTGAGTAAGAGATTCTATGAGGGTTTGAGACAATATGTATCAACAAAAAAAAATTTCGTTATAATTCATCGAAAAAAATAGTTTAATATGGGTCATTTTTGTCCAATAGCGACTTTTAACGTTATATTTTAACCCTTTTACTGTCTGATGCAATTTTATGTACTATCACACACACGTCTGGAATTTATGTTTTAATTTAAACTTGTATTATTTTTAAATTACCTGTGAAAATATGTGATTTATGTATGAAAATAAAATAAAGTTTTTCAAAATTATACTGTATATATTATAGAATACACAGACGTGTGAAGTGAAATTGCTGTGTATAATATAGAATACAGACAGTGAAAGGGTTAATGATATAATTTCCGACAATGATGTTGGCTGAAACCATATTTTTAAGGTTGCCAATTGCGTTATTTTCCTCCTGAGACTTCGGGTTTTCAAATTAAACTCAGAGCTCAGAGTTAAGTGACATTTATCAGGGTAATTTAATTATTTTAATCAAAATCATCAGATCAAACTTATAATAAAAACTTAAAGAATTCATTTTGAAATTTGCAATAAAAATTGTGTGTAAACTGTTATTAATTTTTGAAAAAGAGACCCCAAAGTAAAGAGGGCACCAAAAATTTTTTTAAATAACAAAAAAAAATAACACGCTTCGCTGCGCTTCAGCCAAATTTTGAGTTTCGCTCAAAAATTCAGGTTGAGCATAACTTAATGTTGGTAAAAAGTTTGGGAACCACAGATGTAATTAATAAAGAGTATATTAAATTTATTTAAAAAATAAATAAACGGAAAACAGAAAATAATCAATTTATAAATGGAATAGTTTTGAATCCTAAATCATAAATTTATACCAAGTTTAAAATACATGGAATTACTTTCCGGCATAAACGGTTTAAGTGCTTCAGGTATTTGAATGCCTTCTGCAGTTTGGTTGTTTTCCAGAAATGCGCACAACATATTCATCGAATCAAATATTTTACCATAAACTATGTGAACATATGAAGTCTAGATGAAAAAATAAGCAAAATAATTATCTATATAAACAGCTTTATCCATTCCTTTTGTGACACCATATCGAATTCTCGCGGAACGCGACATATAATCAGTAGTATTTAATAAATATGCAATCTCCTTATAACCCTTAGTGGACCGATAATACGCTTCAAGAATTATATATTCAGAAGCTTCAATGGGTAAGTTGGCTAAAAATATACTTATATAAAAAACAAAATTATTACTGGGAGGTGGAGTAACAATCCGATGAGGTATGCCGAGTGATTTATAAAACTCGATAAGATTAGAAAGCATTTCTTTAAATGTAATATTGGATTCATCGTCAAAAGGTGAGGTCATGGTAAGTTGTTCAATTTGAGTATATTGATTTTTTCTGTTGTTTTCTTTGCAATAGTTAAAGCAAACTGAAACAGGAGTGTATTTTATAGGGAATTGGTTAGTAGTAATCCATTCGTCTCTATGAAGAGATATAGTGCTTTGTTCTAAACTTGCATTCAAGTATTTAATGTCACATTCCGGGTCGTTAGGATTTTCAGTTTTTTTACCATAAATTTTGAATAAAGTATCATCGTCACTGCGTAATTCTGAAATTATTTCTTCACGGATAAAACAAGGTGGTACAATTGGTACATGTTCCTTTTTTTTCATAAATGCCAAACACATTTTTATTATAGCTCTTTCTAAAACCAGCATATTGCCAGTCAAATAATAGCCACCATTTCCGACGACTACTTGACCAGATAATACATTTATCCCGTTCAGTATATTAAACAATTCGTGACATTCCTTGTACTCAACATTTATTGGACGCGACGAAATCCATTCGGTTACCCCATCTTTTGGTAAAACTGGACTCACGATATTTCCAACTTTACTTAGCAAAATTTCTTGACGGTTCTCCATTTCTTCCAACAAAGATTTAGAGTTCTTAGAATTTTGAGCAATGTCCTTAATTAAATCTTTTAAACAGTCCACGTTATATTTTCCCAAATCCTCTTTTGTGTATTGCTCACAGCATAATAATTTAGTATTTTCACCAGACATGTCCTTCTTTTTCAGTTTTTCTCCTACAATTTTACTTGTCGAATTTTTCAAACGATTGAATCTATCAATATCAAACCTGAGGCATCTCCATTTTTCATCAATCTCCAAAATTTCATCAACAAGGCCGACTGAGTGACATCTTTTAACTTCACTGTCTTTTATTACCCTCAACATTTCTTCATTTCGAAAGACTTCAATACCTAAAGACATACGTTTCGACTTTGTAAATTTAAAAGCCACTGGTTTACATACATTATTTACAAATGGTATAAACGTTTTGTAATCATCTGGCATGAATTTGGATAAAGCTTTAGGAATATTGATACCATTTTCAGTTTGGTTATTTTCTAACAATGCGCAAATTGTTCGGGTTGTCGCAGACATTGTGGAATTCAACATATGGACAAATTCACAAGCTTCATTTTTTTGGAAACAGGTACGTACAGATCGAGATTGGTAATCTGTACAATTCGAACAAGAAACCAATTCTCTATAATTCCGAGAAGATGGAAAGTATCCCTCCAAATCGTATTTGATGGATGCTGCTAGATTTAACTCACCAGAAACAATTGAAACTATTTTGTAAGGAATGTTTAGTTTTTGGTACAAAATTTCAGAATTTTCCATCAGTTCAGCAAACATTTTGTCCGATTCTCCTTTATCCGATGACGTTAAACAAAATTGTTCAATCTAAACATATTCTAATTAATTATAACACATTTCACTTTTGAAAATTGATGGACTCTGAAAATGCCCGTTGTGTCTCTACCATGTGAGCCGACTTCTTGCCTAAAACACAAAGATGTGCCCATGTATTTTATTGGAAGTTCCGACTCTTTAATGCATTCGTCACGGTGTAGAGCAACGAGAGGTTGTTCTGAGGTTGCAATTAGATACATGTCCTCTTTATCTTGATTAAAAACCTAAAAAGTATCATATGATATTATTAATAACCATGAGTAATATTATGATTAGAATAGATTCCAATTTCCAGATATAAATACGTAACACCGGGAAAACTACCTTAGGTGGTATTGATACGAAATTTATACCTTATAAAGTTCATCATCGAATTGAGAAAGTTGAGCCACTTCGACCATAACATCTTTTTTCATAAAACAAGGTGGACTAACTGGTGTGTACCCCTTTTTCATCAATATTTCAAAACATAAATTGATTATTGCATCCTCCAAAAAAACAGCTGGACCCTAGAGAAGGTTGAATATATAATATATTAAACAAACCTTTAAATAATATCCACGACTTCCAGCTACATCAACTCCCGCTTGATAATCAACTCCACCAATTTTTTTCAACAAGTCCACGTGGCTGCAATCATATTTCGGATTTTTATCTTCTACATTTTTACCGTCTGGACTCCAAATTTTAATCAATTGATTTTCACTCTATATATTAAATATAAAACTATAAAAATAAATTTCCTTAAATTCAAGCAAAATTAACGAATCAACATAAAATGTCAAATACGAAATTTAGTAAACCAATCATATAATTGTTGTGTACACATTTTAAATTAATGTTTAATTAAACGTTTACCTCATCCTGACTGATTACAACGTTAGAATTCAAAATATTTCCAAAACCAATCAATGTATTCCTAATTTCAGATTCAAGTTGTTTTATTTCCGAATGAATTTCATTTTCAAGTTCACTCAAGGTCTCCTATCAAATTTAATTAATGTACTGAAAATATGTCATTTCTACCTTACATTCACATTCACTAACATAACATTCTTTTACTAAATTATTTTTATTTTAAAAAAATCAAAAAAATGACATTTCGTTAATTTTTCGTGTTTAGAAATTAGTTCATTTCGATCCAAATTTTTAATCGATTCTAATTTGTGGAATCTTTTTTTTTCACTCTGTATTATTGTGTCAAAATCCTTATCCTATTTAAACCGTTTATTGAAAGGTCAAAATATTATGCAAATTACCTTTCTAAATAAATCTATATCCAATGTCATTTCTCCTGTTTATCTAACGATAAAATGTCAATTTTAAATCAACTTTGTTGTTTAATTTGAAAAACATTTTAATATTTTAAAGTAAAAATATAAATTGAATGTTAAATTCTGGGAATTAATAGTTCAAATTTTAATTGTAAAAGACTTGCAAAAATATAAAAGCCAATATTTTGTTTGCGTTATTGGTGTACAATTTCTTTTATTTTTTATTTTTTGGAAAAATACTGTAATTTTTAATGAATTTCAGACAAAAAAATATAATCATATTGACAAGAATACATATCTAAAAATTGTATTTTTATGTAACGAATTTCATTGTGATTGTTTGTATTTTTCAGCCTAATTGATTAACACTTCAGAGAAATTTAGAACCGACAAGATTTGAAAAATGTTATCACATTCTTATATATTTAAAATTACAATTTCAAGCAGGTTGTAATGTTTTAAATCTGTATCGTTTTGATTTTACCAAACGCATGTATGCGTCTTCATCAATTGATGGGTTAAATATTGTTAAATATGTGTTAATAGCATATTTTTTCTATCCCTACAGACGATTACGAGTCGACAGTTAAATTTTAACAAAAAATGAAAAATGCAAAATAACTTTTACTACAACAACTGGAAACCTTGTAAATTAATATAAACTAAACTTTTTTTAAAATGAAACAGGTTTTTGTTGGGCGTGAAACAACATTACGTGGAAAGCAGTTATTTTACATATTGTCAAATCTAAAAAATTTTGGACTTGGTCGATTAGTTTATCGATCTATTGAAGTAAACAAACACAAACAAAAAACATTTTACAAAGTTGTTCAAGTTGCACCCCATTTAAAAAATGTAACCATCAAGGTAAAATATTGTATCATTGTTTAAAAAGTTGTATGATCTATAATAATTTAGTGATTTTTTTTTTTAAATTCTAGGTCTATTATTTTAAAGTAATTTGTAGTTTTTACTGTGAAGATGCACATTTCAGATAATAAAATGTGTAACCTAGGTCAGGGGTGCACAACGCATGTGGCCATGAGAGCGTTTATATGCGGCCGTGGACAATCCATCTGATCATAATGCAATATATCATTTTACTTCAAATTGAAAAGTTTAAATCAGATT
>LWCA01000414.1:0-28421 GCA_001642005.1 Intoshia linei | reverse complement strand
TTTTTACATAGTAATCTACAATTTTTAAATATAAATTTTACGAAAATATGATAATCATATTTGTTAATAAAGTAATTTCCAATATTTTTTTATTAAAAATTTCTTTTTCTTTGCGCAACTAAACCAGAAATTTTTTGGTGTGAAAATTGAACTCACATAGTAGTTTAAATATGAATACTAGCTTAATTTTTTTTATCTCAACAAGAAACTCGCAAAATTTCTACTTTTTGAAACACCCTATTATACATACATTGTACGTTATATTATTATTATGGTAAATTTTTCGGACGTATAAATTCTGAATTTCTTAGATATAAAAGTTTACCTCAACCAACCATTAAAATAATAATAATAAAATATAATAATTAGAAATAATACACACTAAATCAGTAGTTTTCTGCCTTTTTGAACTTGATGTTATTTAATACAAAATACAGTTTAATGTAATTAACTAACCTTAATTTTGATTTTTTAGAAACAATTCTATCTTTTTGTAGTTATTTTTAAATTCTTACCTTTTGTACTTGTATGACTTTATAAGATACTAATTAATTATTTAAATAATATTGATATGATGATACTCGTTGTCATTTTCTAATTAATCTGTGCAATTTTGACTATTTGAACTTATACTTGATTTAATTATTATATAGAATAACATAACAAATCAAACATATACCGTAATTAAATTATAAAATTTACCTCCTAATTGACAACCATTTTCATTTAAATATAAATTTTCAATATTTAATTTGTAAATATTATATTATTTCGCTGTATATCAGTCATGTCAAACTTAAATACGTGGCAGGCCGCATTATAAAATTTTTCCTAGCATCACCTTTGTAAACCATTTTAATATGTATCGAAATCATTGAGTATTTAATACGCCGTATTACTCAATTTGTATTTTAAATCAGATAATAATAGATGTTATAAATTTAATATACTATATATAATAAGGTGATAACATTTTTCTAAAACCAAAAATCCAGGGTCGTACGGCATGAGAAATGAGTTAAAATTAACCTCTATGATTTTAGTTTTTTATATTATTGCAAAAACATCGGACTACTCAGCGATTTAAAATTACCTGTTTTAATTTGAAATTAACTTTATTTTGAGTATTAATTATTAAATTTATTATAATTTTTAAGATGATTAACACTTTCATTTAGTATTTTATCATCAATATACTGACGCCATTTCAGGGAGGCATTGGACTCTGTGTATTCCACGTTCGACCACTTTGTTTGTTCATTCAATGGAGGTATTGAGGAATAATTATATTTTCTTTAAGAAACATAGACAACAATTGCATATTTTTGGTAGATTACATTCCGGTACACTGTAATATTTGTAGTGTTATAGTGTTGTAGTGTTAATCACTATAGTGTAATATAATATAAACATAAAGTTAGTGTATAATTAATATTAAATTCTTCGAACACCATCTTGTATAACCTTATATCAGTTCCTTCATACAAGTAATATTGCTACAATATTCATTGTAAATGTTTACATTTATTGTAACTAAAGTAACCGTATATCATTTTATTATATTATCGACTTAAAATTGTAATATTTTAAATATAGAATTTATATTTCAGAATATTCCTTATCTAAACATTACATTACAATTTTAAAGATGCAAAAATTTTCCAATGTTGCCTAGTCTATTCGACAGTTATGGAAAGTTGATTCCAGAAGTGGAAGATGGGATGGCGCAATTTGAAATTATGTTGTCTTTGGAGATTGATAAACCGGATGATGTATAAAAGATTGGGTTGTTAAAATTATCCGTGGGAAAAGAAGCTAGATATAGACTTTCCACTGTTGACGTAAAAAGTTATGTATTTCATAAAAAGGTGATATTATCTTGGAAAACCGAGAAACATAACTCATGAAAGGATACAATTCCAATTATTAAAAAGGTACGATACTGAATCAGCAGAAATTGAACCTTATGAATTGCTACTATAACTATAATTTTAATATTGAAAGTTTGGTTAATGAATTTGCAATACTTCATCCAAGAAGACTGGACCTAGTCGATTTAGGATTATTTGATGGACAAAAATAATTAATTAAATTTTAAGCATTTTTTTTATTTTTGCGAAAAAATACAAATTTGGAAACTATTGTATAAATGGAAGCTCTAATTATAAATAATATGAAAAGTTCATATTGAAAAAATAATATGCATGGTAAAAATTCAATATCACTCATGGACATGAATATGGAAATGCACAATAAGTGCGGTATAGATAAAATGAGTGACGACGAAGCAGTAATATTGCACTTTAGTGTATAATTAATCGTTTAAAAATAGGATATCAAAACGACAATAGGAAATGTACCTATATCGTGGTACAGAGATTTGCCTCACATAGGTTATGATTTTTCTGGTTCAAAAATATTTAAACCAAAATCTCTAAATATTATTGATCAATATTTGAAAAAATCTGATGATCCTGATTATAATCGAACTATAAAAAGTGAACTTACATCTAGTGATGTGGTTTTATCTAGAAATGATTGCAATTTAATTAAAAATATTGCTTCAAATCAATTTGTGCCAGGATATAACCCATATCAAGTAATTATACATTGAAACATTATATTATAATTAAATTTAGCCTTGGGTAGATATTTTTTCTCATGAAACCTTCAAAACTTCATTATTCGCAGCTTACCCACCAAAATCACATTTTACCCCTCCTAAATGGGAAAGTATTAAGGTGTCTAAATTGGTACATGCTATAAAAACTGGAAAAATTAAAACTACAGTTCAATTAGAATCAGAACGTGCCAAAATAACTAAAGGTAAAATAAACAACTGGTGTTTATTGGATGTTAAACCTACACTATTGTGGTCTGATGATAATTCTGTGGCAGCTAAATCTAGAGACAGATTACCTGCTCCTCCATTAGATCCACCAACTCATGCTGATTCATATAGACCTCCATCAGAATTTCAAGACCCAAACATACAATATCCAAAATGTCTTAGACATCAAAATTCAAATTATGATAAACTTGTTAAAGCTCGTTTCGAGAGATGTAACAGTTTATATTTATATTCTCGAAAACGTCAGCTTATTATACCAAAAACATTTAATGCAGACAGTTTACTTCCGAAATTACCACCTATTAGCAGTTTAAGACCTTTCCCACATCGTTTAGCAATTGAATATATCGGTCATATTATTGATGTCACTACAGTTTCTATTTCACCTTGTGGTCAATGGTTAGCTTCTGGTTCTAGTAATGGGACCGTTAAGATTTGGGATATTATAACTAGTCGTTGCTGCTTAACTCTAAACTTGAGTCTCACAAAATCAGAACAAATTTCAGCTATTAAATGGAACCCTGTAAAATCTATTATTCTCATTTCAACGTAATTATTTATATTTCTTGGTTTTATACTATTTTAGACAATCTTGTATATATCTTATCAGCCATTCATTTGCTGATAATGCAATTATTCAAGAAACTAAACAATTTATTAATGATGCAAAGTCAAATATTGACAATTACGAATTTTTGAATGGGTATTTGTGGACCTTGAAAGATATAACACATTCATGCAATGAGTGTACTTTTGAAGTTCAGTGTATTGTGGTTACTGTTAATGAAGTGGTAATTTTTATTTTTTGAAAACCAAGGTTGGATCAAAATTATTTTTGAAAAATTAAGTTTATTAGGTTTTCATTAAACTTAAACTTAATTTGTTCACTAGATAAATAATAGTATTCTCTATAAAACTCGCCATTCTTGGGATTTAGAAAAAATTGGCGAGATAGGGAATTTTAAAACTATAGAAACAGATAAAACCTTTAAATTAAAGGTTCAATTGCAATAAAATATAAATTGTAATACAAAATAACTTATTTTGAAAAATGGTTTTAAAACTTTTAGTTTATATTTTAAATTAATGGTGAGAATACTGTATTTTAATTAAAAAGTGTACTGTAAATTTTTCAAAAAATAATTCACCTCTAATTTAAGTTAAACTTAACAAATTTTATTGTTTATTAGGTGTTGCTGGATGTAGATTTTCACAGAAATGGAGACTATTTTCTCAGTGTCTGCAAAACAAGCGAACGATCAAAAGCTACCGTTATTCATCGACTAAGCGGTTTAAAATCACAATTGCCGTTTAATAAAATAAAGGCTACTATAATATCTGCAAAATTTCACCCTAATAAGCCTATTTTGATTGCTTCATCGCGACGTTTTGTTTACATGTTTAATATGAAAACTCAATCTTTTTTGAAAAGATATTCCACTAATTTGAAATGGACTTGCGCATTTTCAGTTCACGCCAACGGTATATATCTGATTCGTCTTTAATTTTATTTATAGGAAACCATGTGGCAGTATGCGGTTTAGATAAAAAAATTAGCTGGTTGGATTGTGAAGTGTCTACGAAGCCGTTTAGGACATTGAGAGTGCATAAAAGGTCTGTTCGGTCTATTCATTTGCACCAAAAGAGACCATTGATGGCATCTGGATCTGATGATGGATCAGTCATAATTTATCATTCTAAAGTTTCCCCAAATGATTACTCAGAACCAATTATTATTCCACTTAAAGTGATACATGCTGAATCCAAAGTAAAAGCTTGTCAATTTCACAAAACCGCCCCATGGATTTTTGCCGGTTGTTTTAATGGCAAAGTTATATTGTACAGTTAAATGTGAATTATACAAATTAAAAATTTATTTTAACGAATTTAATAAATGTATGGATTAATAGTTATGATTTATTGGTTTCAAAGCGCAAGGTATTAGCCATAGCATTTTCGAAGCTAAAATTAAATATGCATATATACGTAAACATTATTACGTGTTCCGAATACGCTTTCTAATGCCTGGCATGTTGATTGTCGTACGCCAATGTTTCCTTGTAATCCTATCAAGTATGATTACATTTCAAATATATCACGATCCTTAAAAAATGATAAATTCAACCCCCAGTTTGATGGCAATATAATATTAAATTTTAAAAATTACTGTCAATGTAAGTTGTAGAATATCGTACAGCGGAAAACTAAAATTTAATAAAAAAAACTAAATATAAACCTGATCAAATCCAATTGCTAATATAAAGGATCCGAATAGCAATGATTCAATGATTAGTATTACATAATGTATCATGGTGAATCTTATAACATTTTTATTTATATTTAAAAAAATATTACGCATCATTGGTTCCAATTTTTGACCAAGTTGATGAAATTAAAATTAAACTGTATATAGAAAGACAGCCTATTTTATCTTTATAATAATTAATATATTATATTACCAATGTAAAAAAGGAATTGAATAAAAAATCTTTGGTTATACATGCCGACGCAGTTGTTAATCCTGAATGTTATCAAAATAAGTATAAATATAAGCATACCAAGGACAATGGTGATCCATTCGTAGTACTAGTCAAAATTGTATATTTTTATATAAAACATACCGCATCTTTTGCATACCCTACAGTGGTGAGCACTTGGAGGTCTATGAACTGTACAATAGTTGCAACAAGACCAATCCTTCTATATTATTAATTATATATAATGCATATAGTACTCCTTCGGGTGGAGAATGTGTTGGTCTTAGATCTATATAACCAGGGTTAGATGTTACGCTCCGTATGTGTGAAACGGTAGCAAAAATGGCAAGTATCGAATATAGCACTGAATTTATCACGAATATCCAACTACATAATTTTCATTTTAATTTTCATCAATTTACCTGTTGGGGTAATGTTTCCATAAAATCACAATCAAAACTACATATTCAGCGTAACCTAGAGCGGCATATGTCATAACAAAACATAACTAAAAGAAATTATTAATGCAAAAAAATCAAACCAAGCCAATTCCATCGCATATGAACATTTTAGAATACCTTAACACAATGTAGATATAATTTAGTTAAATTACCAATAGCAATTTAATTAATAAAGTATTTCACAAGATAATTATATACGTTTACTGGTGTTAGAATACATTCAATATTTACCAAAGTTTCCATATATTTGAATTGATTAAAGTTATTCTCGTTTTCGTTGTTTACAAAAATAAGTCCTTTCATTGATCATAAAAAGCATATGCTCAATATAATTATTCAAATTTTAGCGAAATACTACATGTATGATGTGTATAATAACAATTAATCAATGTGTAAATAATTGATATTTTTGTACATACTTCTTGTAGGACAGTACTCATTAGGTATGAATAAGGTAGGAATAATTAGAACTACAGTATTAATATTGGCACCACGGAATGTGCAATGTTATTTTCTGATATATCACTATTATAATAACACTATCTTTACTGTTCGTTTGTAGTTACATATGTAGTCATTGGCAGCTAACTGGCAAACAAGTTTAATATGATAATTTTATCTAGAAATTGACTAACTAAACATATTTATGTGTATTAACTAATTTAATTAACTGAAAATATATAAATATTTATTAATCTATATTCAATTTCTAAGTAGATTTAAATATTAATTCGTATTTTAAAGAACAACATATTAGACTTAATAAAATTTAATAAGTTTATTTTATTTTAATTATAAATTATCAACCTTTCACAGCATGCCTCGTTTAAACACTTTAAATGATGTCATTGAAAATGTAGACCCAGATTTATTAACTGATATAATAATGGTTGGTCCACCACAAGGAAGTTATGATTCCGATTTAGAAGAAATCGAAGAATGCAATTTACTCGAAGACAGTATTCTAAATAATGTGGCTGGGCAATTGGAGATACTAGATGATGAATTAGAATACGTTGAATTAATAGTATCAAAATTAAGAAGGAAAGATTGAAATCTTAAATTAATTAAAAAATTTAAAATTGGAAATTTAAACGGTATTTTTGGATTCACATCCAAATTTAGTAAAATTTAATGAGTTTGGTATATTTACGGATGGTTTTAAATCCATACTGCAAGTTTTTTTTAAGGAAACGAATATATATGCAAAACAAAAAATAGACAAAACTATAAAACTAATTTATCAGAATTACTAAATTTTTTCGGTCTGATTTTATTGACTGGGTACAATCAAAGGTCATCTGAACAACTATATTTTTCAAAGGGAACTGACATGGAATGTCCTATTTTTGGACAAACAATGTCTAGAACTAGATTTCGGGATATAAAAAGAAATTTACATTTTGTTGATAACATAAAATATTTAATAATAATAATAATATATTGTTACGATTTTATAGGTTAGAAAAAGTTTTCCCTAGTCATAATGAATATCAAGATATATAACTAAAGTCATTTATCAAATTATCGACTTATTAATGTTGTTTTTCGGTTAGCGGCCAATGACTACATATGTAGTCATTGCCAGTTTACCCACTTCTAGTATTTTAAAACCTTAGAAATTTTGCACTTATTTAAATGTGCATATTTAAATAACACATTTCGAAAATCATAATGTTTGACCAAGTATAAAGGGTGTCGGTCACTAATGGGTTAATATTAATAGTTCATCAACTTTATCATCTCGAGAAATTAGAGTACTTTATCTCATTTGGCCATCATTCGTTTCACCAAAATGTAATGATTCATTAAAAATTGTAATTATTATTAATATTTTTGGGGGTCCACAGCGAAAAAAGGTTGAGAATGCCTGGTGTATAGAATAATCCATAATATAATATCGTTAAATAATAAAGTTTTTGAAAATAAATTATTTATATATTTCAACATGCCAAAAATTGAAATTTTGATTCAATAGACTAAATAGTAAAAAAAATTACATGCCATAGCTTATAATTTTCACTTTACATTACGAGTTTGGCAGAATGCATGAAGCCGAAGGGTGAGTGTAGTTTTTGGCATCTATACATGTAATTGTCTGGTAAGGGTTAATTTGAAGTAAATTATTGTCACTTACTTTTATTTTGTGATCCCATCTTTTTAATGTAATAGAGATAATGAGTGTATAATTTTAAAAATAAAGTAAAAACAGTACCATCATAAAAAATTGTCATAATATCTTAACCATTTCAATTATGTTTTGTTATAATAAAATTGTAATTTTCTAAGGTTTGAAGATCTCTAGATTTATCAGCGAAACTTTATCAATAATTTCAAGACAATTCACGTGAAATATCTAATACAAAATTATAAAGTGAGCGACAACTCGCTCTATCAACTCTATGACAACTAAACAACTAACTGGTACAACACTACAAAAATAGTTACAAGTAACGATAGAGCAATTATATGTTTGGTATATAAGTTTCTAGTAGTAAGCTATTGAAGTTAATGCTAGTACTTAATATCATTATCTCGTTGCTGAATGTATTTATAACTTCACTTTTATGAGTTATACCCACGATTATGTTACTTTACCATACAAAAAAATCTTGTACAGAATTTTACCTTAATTTATTTTATTCATAAAAAAATAAACTTTATTAATTTTATGAACGACGCATCAGAAGAACAATTGGAATTATTTTTGCAAGGTTGCATATTAGACAACAAACTTGGTAGATTTGAAAAAAAATTTTAATTATTTTTAATAAAGAAGGTCTACTTACGCGATTGCGTGGAATATGTGATCGCAAAGGATCAAAATGTCAATTCCGTGAAAATGAAATTTTTGTCAAAATTAGTATTAATTTTGTATAATTTATCATGATTAGAGGATAAAAATGATGCAATGATTAATGTTATTATGGTATACGATGTTGGAGCAACCACGAAAAATGTGTAATTAAATTATAGATTCAAGGCTTGTTCACTTATTTAAAATATTATGTAAATATATATAATATTAATGATACCAATTTAACCCAAAATGTTTCTTGAAATTATTTAAATCATTTAATATTGAAATACAGGATTAATTAATTATAATAATATATTGGCTTGGGTATTCTAGAATTTTCCAAGGCATCTTTGAGAATACCAAATATGTCACATTGGTAAGCCAACTCAGTAATCCAAATATTATCATTAAGAAATTGAGTCAAATTATGGTTTCTTTTCTTTTTTTAATGGTGAAAAATTTATTTTTTCAACTCAACTAGCCTTGTAAGAATCTTTCCTCGTTATAGTCACCTAATTTCAGTGTGAAACAAAATATTACTATGATTAGCTCCAATTTTTAATCCGAATAGTTTAACTAATCTACTATTTAATGAACTGCCTTTGATATAATTTACAATATTGATTGCATTTTTAAACCTCTTTAAAATCATCATCAATCGTAATATTACTGGTTGAGTTTTTATATTAAGACAACATAGAATGTCTTCAATAATTTCAAGCATCTAGTATTTCGCTACGATGCTAATAAAACATTGTCATTAATGGTAAAGAAAACACGAGAAGAATTTGCAGATGAGTCAATATTTTTTTTGTTTAGAAAATATTCAAATTTTTTATCTATGTGTTCACCTTTTTAAGGGTCATTTCAGCTTTGAAAGTTTTAAATTTTCACTTGCTAGGATAATATTACATGTAACGCACTGAGGTTTATGAATTCCATTTTAATCATTGAATGTCATAAATTCAAATTTTATGTATTCAGATTTGTAACATTGTGTTAATTTAATTTTTTTAACTACACTGGAATTTTGGTTTTCTAAAGTTTCTAAACATTCTTTAATTGCTTTTTTATTTGTTTTTTTGATAACATATCGGTTCATTTCAAGAATTATAATTATTTTGTATGTATTATAATACAGTATGTATGACTAAATAAAATTTAACATGTGTATTTTATCAATTGAAAACTTTACTGGGTATTATTGATAATGATTAATTATGATATTGCCTCAGTGTTGCCAGATAATAAACTATAATAGTCGCTGCTCAGTTGTTTTTTTTAATTTTTAATATTTATTTTTTTTAAATTTTCGCAACCCATTTTTAATTTTAGGCTATGAATAGTTTGAAAAACACTGAATCTAGAATCCAGTGCATAGTTTTTTATATTCGTGCTTGACGTTGGAAATTGGAACCCTCCTGTCATAATCCCAAGTCTAAGGTCTTTAGATTTTAATTATTAATATTAAATTAAATTTAAATTAGATATTTAAAATATACTGGTCCCATTAACACGTATAGTCACGAAAGTAAAGAATTAGCTATGCAAAGGAACGTTATGCAAATTTATGCCAACGACAGTTTAACTAATTTGATGAAAAATATGGGTTTTAGGTATTTTTTTAATTTTATTTAAATTCATTTTATGTTTAGAACGTACTTCGAACTTTTTCGTAGTGGGCATATATTTTTTAAAAATAATGTCAAAATTGTTATTTCTAAGCTTTACAATGTAAGTTTATACTTCATTATGCAAAATTTATAAATTAACTACACATTTACGAAAATATCTCTTAGTTATTAATTTAAAGCAGCGGTGGTGAATCTGTTGTCCACGTAGGGTTTTATTGATGTTCGCTGCTCAAATCATTGACATTTAAATTTATTCTTTAATTCTGAGGATTGTGCTATTTTTCATTTTTAGTAGATATAACCAGAGCCAAATATTGAGCCCAACCTGAAGTACATTGTACTTATATAAAATTACAAGGATCTCATACACACTTTATATACGACATACATACAATGTATGTATGTCATACATGTATAATATCCTGTATGTTCAAAAATGTTGTCCACCATGTATATATTTATTTTTTCATTTGTTTTAGCTGCCACAAGCTTCTGTGTCTTATAATCAAGCAATGACCCCATTTACAAAATCGAATTTTGTGGAACTTTCCATTACTTCTTCTAGCAAGAATGCTCTCAGAGATATAGATGAATTAAGAAAGGCTGCAGATCTTCTTAAACCGTAAATATACAAATTATATTTAACTGTACGTAAACAAGTTTTTTAGATTGGTTAATGTAGGATGTATAGACCAGTCAATTCTACTATTTGATACTTGATTCGGTAGAACTTTTATATTTGTAAAATAAACAATTTAATTATTTCATTTTGATGTAAAAATTATATTTTTATTGATTAACTTTAACTATATTATAAAAGATAAATAATAGGGTATAAAATTTCATTTCTCTAACAGACATGTATTTCATTTATCATAATTATCTGATAAAATTAATATACAATTTACTTATGTTGGAATTTCAAAATAAATGATTATGTCAAAAGAGAAAAATGTTTTTACTTTCAATTTTTATAAGAATTTTTGCAAATGCTTCTTTTGCCCATTCTGATATATTTTGTAGTAATCCATGTGATCATAATACAATATATCATTTTACTTCAAATTGAAAAGTTTAAATCACATTTTATTCACGGCAATTTAAAATATATATTTTAATTTTCGTAGAAGTATTTGTATGGAATTATTCAAAATTATTTTTCACCGGGAATGCGTAGATTTCAGGGATTGAAATTTTGTATTTTATCAACTGGAATAAGCTCTATTAGAATAATCTTAATTTTTTTAATTTTCGGACCGTTAATTATTTTACATTTTTTGTTTTAATTAAATATTTGGGAAAAAAAATATATGAATACTAAAATGTTTTTTTTATCGTGAAGTCAACATTTATTCGGATTCAATTTTTTGTGTGTGTTAACAGGATACAACTGTACCACCTGTAAATTTTTTAAATTCTAGGGTTGTTTTCATTAAATAAAAAGGGTAATTTGGGGTTTTGGTCCTGAAGATAAAATTTTTTTAAATTTAACTTTATGATAATGTTTATGATTTTAAAATTTGTATCAGCGTATATAGTATATAGTTTTGATACTAACTTAATTTGAAAATGTTTAAAAGAAAAGTAATATTTACAAGAAAAAAGGCCAAAGTATGAACAAATTTTTAACATCAATTATTTTTATATTACAATCCTTTGCACTAATGATAAAATTCGACGGAAATATTTATAAAGTGAAGATTCAATTAATTATTGATACACAATGAGTATTTTTAAGTATTTATTAAATTGATACTGAATATATGTCATCACACTCAAAATAACAAAATAGTTTATAATTTTATTTTTTCTGGAATTTATGCTATTTATGACAATTTTTAGGATTAAACTTAATTTTATTTTTTTGGAATTTATGCTATTTATGACAATTTTTAGGATTGGACTGTTTTTACTTTATTTTTAAATATTATACACACATTCTGTCTAATAAATTAAAAAAATGGGATAACAATTTTTAGTAAAATTCTTTACGCAAATGTTAACAAAACAAAATTAAGATGGAATAATTTACTTTAAAGTAAAAAGTAATGTGATATGATGGTTCCGCCTAAAACAAATTTGGGAACCACTCTTTTAAAGGATTGATAATAGTTTATAGTAGGATTTTTAAGTTAGATTTTCAACATTAATTTATTTTTTTGGTATAATAAAGGAGTGCCCTCGGCAGAGCTAGGTGCTGTTTGTACGTAGTACAAAACTGCCAGGCTAATCATATATAATAATTATTAATCATCATGAAGAAAAAAATAAAATATTAGAATATTATCACGTGAAATCAAGATATATTAAAACACCCAAAGAAAACTTGCAGATAATATAAAATTGCAGTTGGTATAGTTTAATTTCTTAAATATGGTAAATAAGTTGAGAAATCAATGAATGAAATGTATACTCGATAAAAACAAGAAACTTAAGAAAAATTCATTTATATATAGAATTATATTAAATGAATATTTTCACACGAGCGGAGTCTAAACTTTATAATCAATAATGAAGATGTTAGGTAAGCAACACCGAAAGAATGGGGAAATTGGTAAAGAAAATTATACGGCGTCTACTAAGTGGTTCGATAATTTTAAAAAAAACACACTATAAAATAATAATTTGATTACTAATCACTAAAAGGTGATGAAATTTTTATTGATACTAATTTGCTTGACTAGTTTAAGGAAGATTTTGAAAAAATATGCAAAAAATTGTAAGTTACAATTTGTAACAAGAAAAATATTTTAATTATGATGAAACAGGTCTCTATTTTAAACAAAACTCTTAATTATAAAGGGTGTAAACAAATAAACCGTCTAAAAAATTTACATTTTTGATCAGATATTAATAAAAAATTTTGATATTAATTATATTTATGTTAATAAAATTTGTTCATTTCTTCTATATTGAACATTTTTTTTAATTTAATATTTTGATGTTCATTTTTGAAGAATTAACTGTACTTTATTTTGCAAATTTTTTTTGCAATATTATTGCAATAAAATAATGAATGGGCCTGATGGTATGTATTGTTTCAGTGTGTAAAAAGCTACCAAATAATTGTAGTAGTTTGTGTATTTTGATTCAAAATTTTGACTAAGGTTAACTTGACAAAAGCGACAAAGACTTGGCACTTTTATTAGTCAAAATTGTGTTGCAGTGAAATAAACTAAATCTTTTTGTTTTAAAATATCCCAATGAAAAATTAAATGAAATTTAAGTGCCCGTAATTATGATAATTTAATGTCACTTAGAAACAAACAATGCGTATTTGAAAACATTGAGTCTAATTCAGGCGGATATTATCGACTAGCCAAATGGGAACAATGATAGTACAGAAAATTGTTAGTAGTCAAAAACTTCTAAGGAGATATGTTAATAAAATTGTACTTGTGTATGTGCTACATTAACAAAGACTTATGTTGCCTTCAATGTATCTTGTATACAACTATTTGGTAACGCCTATGTTCACAATTATAATCCATTTTCATTTTATGAAAATATCAAATAAATTTACGTATTCTTTACAATAAAGTTTTCAATTCTAACTATACACGATAATACATCTTCAATAATTATCCAGTATACTTACAAATTGATAATTTGAAGCAATCTATAGCTGATCAAATTCCAATTACTCTTATATAAATTTTATCTATTCAAAACAAAATGGAAAATTCAAATGTAATTTTTTTGTTCTACATTGTAAATTGCACGTGTTTTATTATTTTTATTATAAATTGACATAGGTTAACATTGAAATGTATGCATTTTGGAATTTTTGTGTACGAATATGGGATTAATAATCATCAATTTTTTTGATTAATTTTATTAGTACCGATTATTTCATTTATTTAAAAATATATTTTAAGCATTGAATGTTTTTTTTATGTTATCTAATAAAAACCTATTTGAAAACATCAATTGTATATTTAGATAAATCAAAATGGTATTTTAAATGGAGAAAATAATCAGATAAATGGTTCGAATGATCCTATTAGTAACACCCAAATTCCTATTTCGGAATTTGATCCCGAAAATTTCAAATCAAATATAATTTATCCTCATCCTATTCTTACCAACTTTTCAATATCAGAATTAGTTGATTTAACTAACCTTAAAGATGTAAAAGAGATATATCCAATATATCCTTCGATTTTGCACTTGGTTCAATCGGTTAATCTGATTTCTTGTCCTGATAATAGTTCCTACCAAGAAACTGGAATTTGTAGCTATCATGTCGATTCTTCATATATTACATACTTGTACCCTGGAACTCAATCATTGCCTCGAAAGTATGTTGAACTTTTGGCATACATGTGCTCAAGCATGGGCCTACAGAAAAAAATTTCTCAAATTATTTATCAAATGGAGTTTTGGTTTAGTGATGCTAATCTCGTCAAGGATGAATTTTTAAGAAATGCTATGGATAAATTCGGTTACGTATTTATTGGACTGTTAAAAAAATTTAATAGACTCATACAATTAAACGGAACAAATGTATTGATTCAAATTGCATCTTTCTTGAGTTTAAAGTTGGAATTGTGCGATAGTTTTACACATATAAGGAGAACTAATGAGTTTACATTATATTTAGATTCTAACTTGCAAGACCCTACAGCTCAAATGAAGTCATATGCTACGTTCAACATTGTTGATTTGGCTAGAACACACCTACACAAATTTCAAAATGATTCTATAAAAAAACATGACATTATTCCTTTTATTAACGCCAATATACCAAATTATCAACAAGGTATTAATCCAATGTACAAAAACATTGGCGAAAAGGTTACTAAAAATTCGCAAGAATTTATCAATAAAATCCAAATTGTTATTTCTGATAATGATCTACCAGATTTAGCTGAGAAAATTTTGAATAAATCCCAGAATATGTTTGGAGTGGCGAAAGCTTCAAATCTACCGTACCTAATTATTAAAAATCGTCACCCGCACAGGTCACCAGAGAAAAATATTTACTGGTTTTTGCAAGATAAAGGATTCGATCACGCCAATAAAATGTCATTGGCTAAGTTAATTGATATATCAACATGTTCTAGTTTCAAATGCAAAGAGAAAAGTTGCTTTTATAGATTTTCTTCTATGTATTTACGAACCAATCTGAATATATCTATTTATAATATTTTCAAAGAATTGGCTATTAAAGACGCTAAAATGGGTCAAAGGTAATGTGATTTACAATACATTATAATTACTATTTTTAGAGAGGGTATCGAGTATCTCCATGACTTTTTTTACTTTTATCTAATAAAAACAGAAAAATCTACCAAAGAAACTTTGGCCATAATTGAAAAATGGTGTGAAATTATTAATGTCGATGTATTCAAATGTAATTTTTTTATCTTACTGTTTTTAATTTTTTTTAGACAATTATTATTGCATCAAATATGTATATTATTTTGAAATAAAGAAGCCACTATATAAATTAAACCTCAATCCCAAAATTCGAGACAAATTAAATTTGCTCAAATCACCATTATCTATCAAAGAATTTTCTCTGTAAATTTATAATAAAAATTCTTGTAATTTGTATTTTCATATTAAAGTTTATATTTTTTTAATATTATTCCATTTCGTCCGAATGTCTTAATCTGCTTATAATGTCGCTTTTTGAGATTAAATTTCAAACAAATTTAAATTTTGCCAATGCCAACGGTATAAATTTCAGAAATGAACGGTACGAAATTCGTACTGCGAATTAAACTAATAATTAGTTGCCAAAGAGTGAATAGCAGTTTAGTTTATTTAATATTATAATTTAAAATGATTAAATCAGAGGTACTAAATATATTGCCATTAAAATGATTTGAAAAAAATAGATAAAAGTAAAACAGAAAGGATATGATAAAAAAATGGAAAATGATTTAAAGAATATATTAAAGTTATACTTACATTGAGAAGTTTAAAAGTATTTTAGTAATGTAAAGCTAGACAAATTTGAGATATGGGATTTACCAAAATATTTGAGTATTGATAATTTTATTAAACATTAAAAAAATTTAGATGGAGAATCAATATTTAGCCTTGCACCATATATTTATAAAATCTGTAACGGGTCCTCTAATGATGATTTCAAAAACCTATACCTTTTTTTGAAAAATGTAATTCGTCTTTTTTAAATTTAATATTATCATAGATTGACAACAAAGATATTCTATTTAAAAATAAAATTGGAATTTTGGAAATTTTCTATAATTTAATTAATTCTATTAATTTTTATAAAATTAAATCGTCAAATTCTGAAATATTAATTGGTGAATTGTCGGATAAACTAAATAATTCAAATTGGAGAGTTCAACAACATTGTATAAATATCTTGGTAATCTTTTTTATTATATTTATACTCTAATAAAGGTCTTGTATTAATTAATAATAAATTTTTATTGTCTATTTTAATATGAAATTAAATTATCATTTTTTTCATAATTGGATCATTGTTTAAATTAGAGGGTCCTGCTTTTTAAAAATTGGATTCAACATGATCAGTACATATTACATGATATTCTGGATATTTTAAGTAGTGCATGTAACGACAAATTGAAAATTTCGTGTATTCAATTTCTCGTAGTTTATGCTGAGAAACATGGACATTGGTAATTACAATTTAAATTAAAATATAAATGTTATAATTTAGCAATGCTGATTTTGAAGAAAATTCCGAGGAAAATTTAAAATTGTCAGATTTTCTTTTTTTAAAGATTTGTAAACACGTTATTGATATATCAAAAGATACTAGATTGGTCACAGTGACATCTTTGGTAAGCGATGCATTTTAAAATAACTTTGAAATATAGGGTACATTTAATAATTTAACTACGGATACACTTATGCAGAGCTTGGATAAAAAGCTAATGTCTAATTTAAATGTATTTTCCAAAATCAGATTTTATATAAAAATAAACTTAGGTCAAACTATCTGCCCACGAACGATCTAGAAAATTATATAGAAGCGGAGAATGGAGTTCTGGTGTTAAATGGGCTGACGATGCTCCTATTTATAAAACGAAACAAAATAAACAAAAGATGATTTTATCTTGTGGTGTTTTTATTCATGCCCTCGAAGACGATTGTCCTGGTAGTTTATTATTTTACTTTTCTAAAATTACGTAGAGGTACGAAACTATGCGATAAAATCCATGTTGGCGTTCACAAAGTTGTCTGAAATGTTTTTGACATATGCGCATGATTTTTTTATTGATATGATTAGTGATGAGTCAGATGTTGTCAGAATATCAGCTATTGAGGCTTTACAGACGAATGCAGATAAATACTATCATAGAGATGATCAGTTGTATTTTATATTGGGTTTACTAAAGGTTTTTAATATATACAATATTATTTTAACGTTATAGGATAACAACGAACTTGTTAGACATAAAGTTCATCGATTTTTGGGTAAAGCCAAAATTCTTTCCAAGGAATGTTTGTCTACATGTGTAAATGCACTTTTGATTAACATTGGTCAATACAATATTGATAAATTTTCCATTTTTAGGTTATCTTAAATTTGATAAACTATGTTAATGTGGCAAATGATTCGTTTAATAAAAATATAGAATTAAATTGTTTTAATAGGTGCATTCAAAAAATTGGTGAAGAAAATAGTATTTACGTTTTTTGTATGATTAAAAAATTGTTTCAATTGCATCCGTATTTGGACAAAACGGAAAGTCGAATTGATAACGATGAATGTATACATTTAAAATATATTGAAATAACTAGTATGTAAATTTAGATATTACCAAACTTATTTTATGTGTTAATGCTTCAAAATATTATCCTGGTATCAACAATGTTCTTCCAGATTCTATCAAAAAACATTATCTACTGATTGAACATATTTACCCATCATTTTACGTTTGTTTTATTATATATTGGTACCGGACTAAAAATCTAAAGTTTGGTCAATTCTTTCAATAATTATGTATTTAATTTGTATTCTTAGAAGACATGTATTGACACATATAGTCGTCATTTGGTATCTGACGGTATATCTGACTACATAACCAAACTTATGAGTAATCTATCAAAAATGTATAATGAACCAAACGAAGACAATCAGAGTGCTATGAATTATTGGACACAGGCCATACAGTAAATTTAAATGTATTAGTACTTTATAGGTATTTATAATGGGATTTAAAGTGTAGGAAACTTAATTGGATTCTTTCAGAAATATTTTGTCGTTTTTATATTGTTATGCATATTGTGTTTGTATATACTATAAAAAAGTCGAACCACCACCTTAAATATACAAACAGTCATTACCCATAAAATTCTGATTTTTACGTATCAATAAATTCCATTAATATTGAATTAATTATATAATAATAATTAACTTTATTTATAGATGCTTACAAAAATTGAAGTATCCGGATCGAGACGATTTAAATTTTATTATAAAGTTACTCAATATTCAACAAAAGATGATTAAATCTGTAAAATTTATTTTTTAATTTTTATTAAAATTTAGATAATTAATCTTGACAAAGATATTCCTGATTTATCAGATAGCGAAGTTAATTTTTACCCTTTTAAATCAATTTTTTGTATTTATATTTAAAATTGTACATTATGTATATTGCAAATTTATTACATTAATATTTTATTTATTACAAAAAATTGAACCGCTAAAAATTTTTTTGAATAACCATGTAAGTAATTAAAAAAACTACAATTTTAATAAAAAATCCACCTCGTTTAAAAATATAATAATAGTTATCTATAATATAGATCAGGGTTTCCACACTGTTTTCACAGCGGACCGGTAATAAATTACAAAATTTATCGCGGACCACTAAATCGATATTACAAACATATATTTTGTATCACTACAAAAATTTTGATAAAAAACGTAATAGATTGACTTGTATGTTCTAATTAGTAAATTAAAATTTTTTAAATTATCTCGCGACCGGTAAAAATTTTCTCAACATTTTCTGTTTAATTCCAGGGTCATATGGGCTTGCTTGGTAATCTCTGATATGGTGGCTTTATATGTTTTTTAACGAGGTTTTTCTTGAAAATATTTAGTTGTACTATAATCACTTAACAAATTTTAATTACAGACAATACTTTGTATTACTGTAAACTTTTGAAAGCCCTGACGGCCAATATACTTTTATCTTAGATTTACAATGATTTGAATGAATTACATTACATTTATGTAAACAAAGACAGCCATTCAAAAATAATTTTATTGGAATTATATTTTGTACATTTACTCATTACTACCATTATCAAAATTAACTCAAACTTTGAAAAACCACAAACTCTGAAATCTCTTAATATTGAATATCAATATTTGTTAAATATTTGTAATAATGTTATGCTAGATGGGTAATTTTTCATTATTCTATTTATAGTACTATCAGAATAAACCCACCATGATATTTTCAGGTTATATGTAAAATTATTAATGATTTATAGTAGTGACCACAAAACCAAAACTTACGTGTCGCGTAAACTCAGAATAAGAAATTAACGGGCAAAAAACTCGCATATTAAATATTTTAATTTTTATCATCGAATCTAATTACGAAGTAAGATAAATGTAAGTAATAACAAGATTGTCATTATCTATATATTATTATCATTAATTGTAAGATTAAAATACCGACAATAAACCAGTATTTTCTGCGATTAATTACATTTAATAAGAGAAAGATACTCTAAAAAAATTAGTTGAACGAATTTAACTTTGGGTATTAGTTGGTGGCCATTCGTCTGTAGTAAAATAATTTGACTGTATTTTTCAATCTTTATGACTCATTTTTGAAAAATATAAATAACGTTAAAAATCCATAAGCTCTTTTGTAAACAAAGTTTATATACTACAATTTAGTCTGTAGTGTTTTTCTTTGATTCTATATTTTATTTGGTACAAAATATAAGAATACAAATATTTATTATTATTTATTCCCCTTTTATATGTCTTTTTTCTTGTGACCTGATACTTAGAATCACCTATCCTTTGTGACGTACAATAATCTCGTAAATAAGATGAAAATTAAATAACTAATATGAGCTCTGAGGTTACATTACATACTACGATACACATATACACCTATACTGATATCCAAATGTAGATACATACCTTTTTTATGGGTTTTAATTAACCAGTAACTAAAACTGTTACCTTTTTACTGATGGTACTGTATTATAAATCATAATATACTGTATTGCTATTATATATTTAAAAAATAATACATCAATTATAGAGTAATTGACTTAAAAAATGTACAGTTTATTGAAAAAGTTAAAGAACATTTTGAGAGTATATTGATGGATAACTCCAAACGTGAATTGTGTACAATTGAACCAGTCAAAATATTGTTTTCTTATAATTATCAATTGCCTGTTTATTGCAGCACAGTTATGAAAAGTTATGCAAGAATTGATGAAAAAAAATCTATCCAATCTGAACAAAATTCTAAATTTATAGTTGGTTTAGGTCTTTCTATTCCAGTTGCTGTTTCAATTTTTAATATTTCTTTGGAAATTTTCAAATTATTAAGAATTAAGGTAATTGAAAATATGATAATTGTGATATATAATATTGTTAATTATATAATTAATTATAATTAATATAGATTGTTAAATACTAAGATATTATCCTATTTTTAAGTCGACGTTTAGTGATATGAAGATAAAAAAACAGTGCCTACCAGATGAAAATTGTAGCACCATATATACAAAAACTTATCTATTTAAGTTATTTATCCATTGCTTAATTCAACCATCAAAATTCCAATCGTCTAGTTTTTACTTTCACCATAAAAATAACAACATTATTTTTCCGTGAATCTTTTATATTTGTTTTTATTTTTAATTTAGAATGGTAAACTGTCCTGTTTATATGAACCCAGGGTTCATTAACACTTATTCCCCTCTTCAGGGCCCTGACTTCAGTCCAATCAACAGATTATTAGTATAGACGAGTGGTCCCAAAGTGGTCCACAAGAAAAATTTTAAATAACATGAAGATAACATTTTTTTAACAATAATAATAATTAATTAGAATTGTATTGATCATTTATTATTATTATTAGTGAACGTAGACATCATTTAATCAAAATAAAGTGAAAATTTACTGAATAACGTAAATAATTTTCACATGCGTTAAATTTAATCTATGCAACGATTTAACTTAGTTCGATTGTAGTTTCTGGAATCGAACCTAACAAGCCCGTCGCCATTTTAAAAATGAAAAATAGCTCATGAAAACATTTTGTAAACGAATTATAATGTCATATAACCATGTCCACCTTTCTAAGACTGTAGTTGACATTATAAATTTAACACTCAAATTAGTTGATATTCAAGAATTTTTTTAATACTCAATTTAATAAATTAAAGCCTCCATTTTAAAAAAAATTTCGTCGAGATCCCTCGGTGGAAGGATCTAGCATACGGCACTAAGTAAGACACAATTATTTCGCAATAAGTATGTTTGAAATTAAGAATTTTTTTAATTACGCCATAGAAGCTACCTTGTCAAAATTAATGTAGAATTTTCGATTTAAGGAGGAATATATAATAAAAAAATCAAAATATTACCTTAGTAACGTGTTCAGGTTTAAGGGGATTTTTTAAAACACACACTTTTTTTTTGTGACAAGTGGTCCATGGTAGAAAAAGTTTGGGAACCACTAGTATAGACAATAGAGCCTACTACAGATGATACTACGGATGCAAAAATATTAATAGGTATAGGTGCGCCTAGTTAAAAATGAAAAAATGTAAATGTAATTATTGTTTTGTATTGGTTGTATACCATTACTGTGCATTTTTAATATTTAATATTTTTGGTTAAATGTTAATTTGATTGTATTTCTATAATTTTAATTTTAGGTTACATATGTAGATGGTAACTATTCCTACTTTAAATTTGATTATAAATATTTCAAAGAATTTGATCAAAGTATAAAATGCTTCATAGCAACAATTACAAACGTTTATATTTCTCAGTGTCTCTTTAAAGGAAAGTCTTCTGTTAAATTTCAAGTTATTTTTTCTGATTCTTTCTCAAATCATCCACATTTTGCTGAAACACCAAAGTCCTTTATATCCATTAGTAACACTACAACAATTAATATAACAAACAGGGTTGTTTTGTAATTAAATTGTTTATTTATGCCTAAAAATTATGTTGTTAATTCAAATAAATATAATTTAATGTACATGGCATATGAAGTTATATGACTAGAAATGAGGAAGTTGGAGTCATTGGCCTACTGCACCTCAATACGCTATTTTATATATAATATATTAAAGTAAATAGTATTTCGAAAAATTTAAATTTTTCATGTGAATATTAACTTAATATTAATAATTAAGTTGCAATTTTAACTAACATAAATTGGAATGTATCCGACAGAGTCTGTCATTAATAATGAATTAAATAATATTTTTATTTACATATATTTCTCATGTATTCATTTATAGGATTTTTTGAAATAATCTATTTTTATTTATTGTTTTATAATATCTACTACATGTTTAGTAGTAATTAATTTGTATTATAATTATAATACAATTTTACTATGAATTTTGACACTAAGTATTTTTACAAATTTTAAAATAAATTATGAGAAAATAGTATTAAATCAACGTGTACAACCACCATGTTGCATAATACAGAGTCAATCACTAGATTGTAAACAAAACTCGACAAAAAAATCAATTACTGAATTAAATCTATAAACAGTTGTATTTTAAAGTATTTCAAAAATGATAAAAATTTGCACAAAGGCTGCATTGTCTTCAAAAATCGCGTGGCTTTTTATGATTTTTATTGGAGTAATCTATACCTATACCGTTATTTGTCATTTGAATTTAAAAATTAAAGTTTTTTTTGATTATAAAAACTTTTATCTGAATTTAGAACAAAGCACCTTGCGACTCAACAGATGCCATCATGTTTAATGAGAAAAAAAAACAAATATGTACATTTAAGCTTGGGTTACCAATTGTAATATGTAGGGTTAGAAAAATTAAAATTGGAAGTTGGATGCTTGATTTAGGTTCATATAATTATTGTTTGACGAATACATTACTCTTATCATTAAATAGTAAATGAATTCATATCATCGCTAAAACGTAACACGAGGTTTTCCAAATTCCAAAATTGACCTTAATTTTTCGGTTATCCTATCTAGGTTTATATTTCTTAGATCCCGATTTATATAATCAGTTAAAATGTTAAAATTACCCACAAAAAATTGTTAAATATTTAGAGATGTTTAATATCTAAATGAACTTTTTAGAAATAAATTTATTTTTTTAAATCGTGTACCAAAAAAACAACATTTCAGAATTTAGTCCAAAATGAATAATCCCTTGTTCCTCTACCCTTCCTTAATATTTCCCTATCAACCTATTTCAGCGACACCACTATGTTGAAGCTTATTAACTATTATTATTATAATACAGTAGTACTGAAAAATAATATAAATTAAAAAAATTTCAGGTGTCAAAAGAAAAAAGTATTACGTGACAATAAACATTATTGGAAATACTTTATACGAGTATAATTCCATAAAAAACTTAAAAAATAATAATTTTTCTAATATACATTATTTACCATTTAATTATGAAGGTACAAGCCATATAATTGATAACAATTCGTTTTATTTTAAACTCTCAAATTCAAGTCATTTGATAAAATATAATTTAATAAACAAAACCTTTCAACATATAAATTTGGATACAAAGAATGAAAAATTGATTGAACCTTTGTTTCCAAAAACGAAAAGCTTTGTAAAAATTATTAGGGACAATAAAAAAATTTGGTTAATTTATTTGATTTCATCTTATTTACCTGAAACAATAATACCTCCTGATCGCAACATCAACATTAAATCAATTAAGAAGAGCAATTTTATAAAAATTGGAATCCTCGATAATTATACAATCAAATCTGTTTTACTTATTCCAAATATCTATAATTTCAAGTATTTTCAGTTTTTTATAATATGCAATAAACTGTATATTGTTGGAACCATAAAAAATTATTTAAAGATTCTGAAAATGTACAATTTAAACGTTAATCACGTGAACAATAATAATTTGGATTTTGACATTTTTTCTCATTTTTATCAAGATGTAAATTTTTATAATCATGTCAACAATTTTAATAATCTCTCTTTTCTTGCATTCTACCCATCAGAAAAAATGGCTTTTGCTTGGTTTAACGGAATTATTTTTTATTATCCAATTATTTATAGTGTATGAATGTTTAGTTATTTTTAAAAATAATGTATTAATACAATAAAAATTTGTAAATTAATTTATTGTTTCCGTCAAGAATACATATTATGTTTATTTTTTTTTTGAATTGGTGTGTTGGAAAAATTACATTATTAATGGTATTAATAATACTTATAGGAGTTATATTATTAAATTGACACTACAACATAATTTATGATTTCCATTTAAAAGGGTTATTCAATTGATAGTAACCTTTACCCAGTCAATATTAGGGATATTAGGATAAATATTTTAGTTAACAATAATTCTAAATAAATGTCTTGCAAGGTATATTTTTTGAATTAAAGTAATATATAACGTCGCATTAAATACATATTTAATTATTTTTAAGTAGTTTACCATTACAAAACAGAATTTACACAATACATTGCAAATCAATTATTACACAAGAGTCTTACGATAAGTCTTACACAGTATGTTACTAATACGAAAAGTATCAGATAAAAATCTGTCATTGACTATAGTTAAACGCTCATATACAGTGTTATACTCTTAACCATGAATTTAATATTTATTAATGCAGATAAATCCACGCAACGACCTAATTTTGATCGAGACACAATAATAAACACTACTAAACTAAACTATTTATTATGGTAACAAACTACAAATGCATTCAAAAATGTTCACTAATCTTTTATCCATAGATTACGGAAATTAAATGAAGTGTTTCATTTAGATACAGAGTTAATTCAAAGTAAACAAGCATTTAAAATTTGGTGTCGTTGTTATAAATGAAAAAATGGGCAATTTGGAACTATTAATTAACCTTTATTAATTAGATTTCAATATTAAATTATGGATAGTAAAAATTACCAAAATAACAAACGAAAATTAAAAATTGGTAATTTTCATTTCATGTAAAAACGCAACATTAATAACATGAAATTAGAAAAATCTAGTAAAAATACTAATGTATCTAATCAAATTTTGGGAAATTTATGTGCAAACTGTATGGAATTTGGACACACTAAATTATGGTGTAACGTTATTCCTACTTGTGAGAATTGCTTGGAAGTTGGACATTATACGGAAGACTGTATTACTGATTTGGTAATTCAATATTTCATATTTTATTATTCTTATATTAATTTCAATTTGTATTTAGACTGATGTAACAAATTGAATGTAAAAATCCTCCATCTTATTCAAATCACGATGTCTCAAAACATGTATATACAATTGTGCAATACATTTTATTTAAATTTTTATTTAAATTCAATAAAATACACCAAAATCACTTTGGTGGGAAACCAATAATATGTACAACAATACCATGCATTGTTAACCAAAAATGTACAATACTATTACCAACTATAAAATAAAACGAATAAACATGATCAAGTTTAGTAAAAATGTAAAAATGTTTTCGTCAATTTTTTGAACAATAATATAATATTAATGCAAATAAAAATTTTCTATTAATTAATTTTGAGAAAAATTCCTTCAAAACAGCATAATAAATTATCATAATATGCATAAATATTAGATTAGATTTTTAAATTTATATATCATATATTATATACATTCATATTTATTTATTTTTGATTGATTCATTTGCCAACTATAATGACAATTATTTACGCGAAAGAAATCATGGGAATTTTTCAGACAAATGGAAATATTGAACATTGTAGACATTGAATGGCAATGAGATTCCAAATATAAAGAGAGTGGAAATTCTACCCTCGGTTTCCACCGTGGAATGGATAGGGAGGGTAGCAGTAGCAATGTAGTGAAACTTATTTTTCAACTTGAATTTAAATTTGTTGATATAAAAATATTACTAGCATGTCTCCGAGGCATTGCCTCATTCGTGTTTGCGACACGAACATAATACTTATTTATTACCATCTTGAATGAAAAGATTATAAAAGTATTGATGAAATTTATAAAATACATTTTATTTTAAGATTTTAATTAAATATTTCAAATTTGATTTTAAATAAAATCATATTCTGATGCATTCTTTCATCAATATATTTCTCCATACTCGAAAAAAATGTAATATTTTCCATTAAATTGATATTTATGGCCAGTTTTAGTTTAATTGGATGAAATTTCCATCAATAATTGTGGAATCACAAAACATTAAATTAATTAATAATGAAATGAAATTATTATGATAATAATTATTACAAAGTTGTCATTATTGTTTGATAAAATTATAAATGATGTGATCATGATCACATCAATGATGAGTTATATTTATTTTATTATTGTAAAACATACATACTATATATAATATAATCGTTAAGTTTATGTATATTATTTATAAATATCATTAAATACAAATTATAGTTTTGCAACACTGTTAGTCTTCATATCGTGTCTGAAAACATTGTAAAAGTTCGAGTTCATGTTCGAAATTGGATTTAATTTCCTTAAAGACAGACTTAATAATGACTATTGATTGAAATGTAAAGTTAATATTTTTTTAGTTTGCTTAAAACCATGTTGCAGAACTTAAGTATGGATTATATAATTTGTAATGATTACTATTATTGTATTTATTAACACCAAGATAATTATAATTATTATATTAATATACTGAAAAATAATATAATTTATATTGATTTAATTAAAAAATTATTATAATATATGTGTTTACAACCTATAAAATCATTCAAAAACTTTTATCCCATCATTAACTTAAAATGCGACCAAATGCAATATTGATTGATAAGGAGACACTAATATTATTATGAAGTTGGTTGATTTTATATTGCATCTAACCACAATAATATATATAATGCAGGTAGAATGTATTTACTAGCTGGAGATTATGTTGGTTATTATTGCATGTATACATTGAATATATAGAATATACATTATTTTAAAAATTTGATATTTATCAAGCGATTTAATAATCCTCAAAATTCTAAAAATATCATAATATCATAATAATACAAAAATATAACTGATATGAAATTATTAATTACAAACTATTATTTTGTTTTAGCAATGTTTTGATATACATTTATATACAATGTATATTATACATCATACATTACTTTGTGTGTATTGATATTTATATTTTTTAAAAATTGAAACTAACTCACTATAAATAAATACTTTGATGAATAATAATTAAAATATTCATCTACTTTCTGCAAAATGTACTTATATTTTTTTTTAAATGAATATAAACTAGGAGTGTCATTATTTTGTAAAACTAAGTACTTAGTACTTACTGAGTTTCCAAAAAACTAAGTTGAACACACTAGCCCAGAGAATCTTTGATCAAAACGTTAATTTAATTAACTTAAAAATTATTTCCGTTGATTTATTACGATGTTGGTACATTTATTTTTATTAATTAAAACTAATTGCGTATTAATTGTTATTCATCAATTGTTTATGCGGCCCACGTAATAACTTTTTTTCTTCATTTGACCGTTAATAAAATTGAACCTGACACCCCTATATGAACTACAAATAAAATTAAACCAACTAAATAATATCAAATAATACAAATATACTAAATATATATTATATAACTATTTTTACGTGAATCAAGAATTTACAAACTTTTTTGCATATAATATTATAGCCATTTAAAATAAAATATAATATATTTTTAAGATTTAATATTGTTGATATTAATAATTACTTTCTATATGTAATTAATATTAAAGCAGCACTAGTTTAAGTTTTGTATCAAATGCTTGCAGTATGGTTCGAAGTACTGGAAAACTGATTAAAATGATGTTACCTAGGGTTTAATAGGGTACATCAACTAAATTTTAAATACCATAATGCATAGTTAACAGTGATGCAAACGTTTTCATTAGTTGCTGGTACGGTACCAGTTGTACCAGAATTAGATACGTCATAAATAATTTTTACCAACTAAAGTCAAATTAAACACATTACGTTGAATCAAAAATGAAAATTTTT
>LWCA01000927.1:0-15745 GCA_001642005.1 Intoshia linei | reverse complement strand
TGATATCCGAAATAGGTAAGACAACAATTGTTTTTTTAATTTTTTTTAATTAATTATCATACATGTATTCATTCTGATATACATTTAGAAAAATTTTCAGTATAAAATCCAATTTTTTTATATAAAACAAGAAAAAAGGCCAAAAGTATGGACACATTTTTAACATTAATCATTTTTATATTACAATCCTTTGCAATAATGGTAAATTTCGACTGAAATATTTATTAAGTGAAGATTCAATTAATTATTGATACACAATTGGTATTTTTAAGTATTTATTTAATTGGTTCTGAATATATGTCATCACATTGAAAATGACAAAATAGTTTATAATTTTATTTTTTCTGGAATTTATGCTATTTATGACAATTTTTAGGATTTATTTATTAAATTGATACTGAATATATGTCATCACATTGAAAATGACAAAATAGGTTTCTTAATTTTATTTTTTCTGTAATTTATGCTATTTATGACAATTTTTAGGATTGGACTGTTTTGACTTTATTTTTAATATTATACACACATTCTGTTTAATAAATTAAAAAATGGGATAATAATTGTTTTTAAAATTCTTTACGCAAATGTTGACAAATAAAATTAAGATAGGTAATTCACTTTAAAGTAAAAAATAATGTGATATGATGGTTCCACCTGAAACAAATTTAAGAACTACTCCTTTAAAGGATTAATAATAGTGAATAGTGGATTTTTAAGTTAGATTTTCAACGTGAATTTATTTTTTTGGTATAATAAAAGAGTGCCCTCGGCAGAGCTAGGTGCTGTTTGTACGTAGTACAAAACAGCCAAGTTAGTAACTTTATAATATACATATGTATTATAATATTTAATGAGTGCATTAGCTAGTGTTGTTATTATTAGAGTTTCAATTTTACCGACTTTTTTATTACTAAAATTTACCATATAACATTTTCATTGTCGTAACTAAATTTTTATAAGCATGTATTAAATGTATTATACAAAACGTATATATAAAAAAATATCAAATAATATAAATTGTATATGTAAAATTTTAGGTTTATTTCCAAACGTATAAAGCTCACCATCAGAATGTATCAATAATAAAATGTTCGTCTGAAAACAGTATAATTAGTGTTGGTGGAAAAGATGCATCAATTGTTCAATGGAGGATTGTTTGATTAATAAATTTTAATTAAAACACATTATAGTGTTTCTACGTCATTATAAATAAAATTGATCTACGCGTGACGTCTACATGTTATGGTGTTTAATAACATCTTCCATATGGTCGATTTCTAAATTTTGAAGTATGTTTGAAATTCAGCAGGGTAATAATAGCATTTAAAATATAATTATTTTATAATTAAAATAATTTTTTTTAATAAGACGTTGGTTCAAAAAAGTTGAAAGTCTGATTAAGGTAATAATTCTGACCTTTGATTTTAATAAAAATCTCAAGATCAATTGGGACACCAACTGATATACTTAATGAGTACATGTTTCTTGAGATACAATGAGTATTAATCATTCGTCTTGAATTTCAGCGTTACTGAAATGCCGTTCCGCGGACAATTAATGGTTTCTCAAAAATTTTTACTAATTAATCTTCCATTTATCGGTCACACTAAACAGTGAATCAAGTACTAAATAGTGAATTACAGTCGACCAAAGAGATTTACCAAATCACAGTGAATCAACTAAAATCTCTTTGGTCAACTGCGATTTATTAAAATTCACTATGATTCACTGAAATGTACTTGGATTCACTAAGATTTACAGTGATTCACTGTTTAGTGAGACCCTCAATTCATTACGTTTTTTATCAAATTATTTTTAAGGTTGACTAGTAATTTCGCTTTAATAATCCGCGATAAATTTTATAAATCATTACGTGTCCGCCGTGAAAAAAGTGTCGGAACCCCTGGAGTATTTGATATCCTATGATAATTTATACGTAGCTGTGTTTTTATAATTTTTGGTCGTGCAAGCTCTTTAAAATCATAATAAAATCATTTATTGTAAATAACAGAATTGGATTTTCTAGCCTATGCATCTTCAATTGCTGACGCACCTGAAATAATTTCAATCAGTTCATTTGTAATGACACGTTGACGAGTTCTGTTAAACAATAACTCAAAGTCTTTAATCATTTCTCCTAAAATGAAAAATTAATTAATTAGCACAATAAAAATTAAACGGAATGGGTATTTAATTAGGCAGGGTTTCTTACATTTTTGGTTTAAAGGAAAATATTATTATTTACAAAGTTTGTAATATAAACCAGATAGAAAAAAAAAATTTAGTAATCCTACTTGCATTCTTAGAAGCATTTTCCATAGCCGTCATTCTAGAGCTTTGTTCACTACAATTTCCTTGAGCCAATACGTAATAAATAATACTGGAAAGCAAAAATTCATTATAATTCAATAAAACTGATTCATCCAAACTGTCGTATAATCCATATTGACTCGATTCCATAATTTGTTTAATATTATAAATGTTAATAATATTCATATTATGTTGAATCACGGATCTAATTATTTTTATGCAGAAAATTTAAAAAAATATATTTATCTCTCAATTTCAATAAAATATACTTGAATTTATTATAGTAAATTTCAACATGATCAAATACAACATTTGATGAAATTATATGTTGAGAAATTATTGATGCATCCGTAAAAGTAGGAGATACTCTTCCAATTTGATTAAATTGATACAGCATTGATTTTGGAAATTTTCTAAAATTAGAGAATTAATATTTTCAATTTTTATTTTAATCAAAATATTTGAAAAATATTTGTTGATAATATATTAAAAATTATTTTTCACAAGGAATGCGTAGATTTCTGGGGTTGAAATTTTGTATTTATATCAACTGGAATAAGCTCTATCAGAATAATGTCTTTTTTTTTAATTTTCGGACCGTTAATAGTTTCACATTTTTTGTTTTAATAAACTATTTAAGAAAAAAATATATGAAAACTAAAATGCTTTTTTGACCGTGAAGGCGTCACTTATTCAGATTGAAATTTTTTGTGTGTGTTAACAGGATACAACTGTACAACCTGTAATTTTTTTAAATTCTAGGGCTGTTTTTATTAAAAAAAGAAGGGTAATTTGTGGTTTTGGCCCTGAAGATATAATTTTTTTATATTTAAATTTATAATAATGTTTATGATTTTAAAATCCGTATCAGCGTATATATTTTTTTAAATTNGTTCGAGGCAAGAATAGAAAAACCTTATAAAAAATATAATTTAATTTGAAAATTTCAGCAATACACACAATGTTGATTCAACACATGTCTAGTAGACATTGTCTACAATTCTTCCAAGTTAGTTAAATTGAATAACGATTTTATATAAAACTGGGTTGACTGTTCTGTACTACGTACAAACAGCACCCAGCTCTGCCGAGGGCGGACTTATCTAATTCTACCAAAAAAATAAATTCAATAATAAAATTTTAATTAAAAATGCTACTCATCACTTAAAGTAAAGTGGCCAAAAAAAATACGTACTATCCCATTTTAGTTTATTTGGTTTTAAATATGAAGCTAAAACTACTTGATAAGTAGTTATCCACGATGACGAATAAAAAGTTTTGGCTTAAAATTTATTCCAAATACACCAAAAGTGATAGTACGTATTTTTCTGGACACTTTATTTAAACGAGTCATTCCCAAACTTAAATTTCACATTATCTTTTAATTTAAAGTGAATAATTCCAACTTCATTTTATTTGGTTAGTATTTTTCTATAGAATTTTAAAAACAATTTTTTGATCCCATTTATTCAATTTATTAGAGATAATGAGTGTATATTATACATCTGTATTATATTAATATATAATCTTAAAAATAAAGCCAAAATGGTAAATCCTAAAAATTGTCAAAATAGCTTAAATTCCATAAAAAATAAAATTAAGATCAGTAAAATTTACTGTAAATGAACCTGTATTTTCAGTATCTTCTTTCGATGAGTAAAAAATATTAATTTTTTATCAATAATTAACGGAATGAGCACTTTATAAACATATTTCAGGTGAATTTTACCAATATTGCAAAGGATTATAATAACAAAGTTGTATTACTTTTAGTAATTCGTTATTGAGTTTTAATTTAAATTTTAAAGTGAGTATTTAAGAATGAATGAATTATATAGATTATCACCAATATTTATATATTGAAAATGTGCGTAGACGTTCAATGCACTTTTTTTAAATTGCAGGATCAATATTTTTATTTTAATCAAAATATTTGAAAAATATTTGTTGATAATATATTAAAAATTATTTTTCGCCGGAATNAATAATTAACCGAATATGTTTATTAAACATATTTTAGTCGAATTTTTCCAAAATTGCTAAGCATTGCAATAAATATAAAAATGATATTAACAAAGTTGTTTTAGTTTCGTTGTTTAGTTTCTATTTAAATTGTATTTAAAATGTTTTGAAAATAAGAATTTGAAATTTAAAAATTGCGTAGCAATTTAAAAAATTCTGAAGGGATGAATTATATAGATTTTCCCCCATATTTCTTTATTGGAAATGTGTAGACGTTCACTGCAAATTTTTTTTGAAATTGTAGGATCAATATTTACATGTTCAATTTTTATTTTAATCAAAATATTTGAAAAATATTTGTTGATAATATATTAAAAATTATTTTTCGCCGGAATGCGTAAATTTCTGGGGTTAAAATTTTGTATTTATATCAACTGGAATAAGCTCTATCAGAATAATATTATTATTTTTAATTTTCACGAGAATCACATCAATTCGAGAATTTAAAAAAACAAATTCTGGGATAGTTTTAATAGCATTATCATGAAATTAAACATCAGAAATTAAAATTGCATCTTCACGATCAAAAACACACATTTCCCTAATTTTATACAAAAATCTTGACTAATACTGCTTCTTCCAGTTAACTTAGAAAAATAAATAATAAATTTAATTTTAAAAAATTATTTTTCACCAGGAATGTGTAGATTTCTGGGGTTAGAATTTTGTATTTATTATTTATCAACTTGAATAAGCCGTATCTGAATAATTTATTTTTTAATTGTTTCAAAATAGTTTCGATATAAAAAAATGAATACTAAACTGCTTTTTTGACTGCGAAGGCGTCTCTTTGTCAGATTGAATTTTTTGTGTGTGTTAACAGGATATAAATGTATCGTCTATAATTTTTTTTAAAATTCTAGTGGCTTTCATTTTTTAAAAAAAGAGTAATCTGGGAGTTTGATCGTGAAAATGTTATTCGTTGAGGTTGCCATTTATGATAATGCTTATATATTTAAAAACTATCCCAGAATGTATGTTGATAAAATTTTAGGACTTATTTAATTTTGTCAAAAAAGGGTAATTTGGGTTTTGGCCGTCAAGATATAAGATTTTTAAATTAAAAATTGTCATGTTGATGAATTTAAAATCTTTATCAGATTATAATTGTTTATTGTTTATACTTATCGGACGGGTTTGAATTTAAAAAAAAAAGGACAATTGGGGTTTTTGGCCTTGAAGTGATTCAATTTATGAAATTTTCGATAAAAATCACTCTTTAAAAACTGTAATAGAAATGTGGAATTTTTAAAACTCGACTACTCTTACGTTGTTAAATAAACTGGAACAAACAGACATACATTTTTAATTAAATTGCTTTATATAAGTAAGGATATTACTGTTAGTTTAGATTTTTATCGAATACCACTTCTATAAATGATTATCAATCAATATTTTTCAATTTTGAAATAATAATAATATACATTAATTATCCTAACTTATATAAAAGGCTACGAGATTTTTGTCTGTGTGTTCAACTTTATTTAAATAACTACGTGTTTTAAAATTTTTTAAAGATAACATTTCAATTACAGTTTTTTCCGCGTATAATAAGATAAATTTCAACCTCCCAATTTCACATCTTAAGGGTCAAAAACCGTATAATAAGATAAATTTCAACCTCCCAATTTCACATCTTACGGGTCAAAAACTTTATTGAAATAACTACCACTCTTAGAATTTTTTAAAGACCACGTTTCAATTACAGTTTTTTTCGGGGCATATAATAAGATAAATTCCAACCTCCCAATTTCACATCTTACGGGTCAAAAACCCCAGTTTTCCCTCTTTTTGAAAATCAAACGAGTTGGAAAATTTAAAAAAATATATTATTGTCCCTCTTTTTGAAAATCAAACGAGTTGGAGAATTTAAAAAAATATATATCCCAATTGTCTTTTTTTTGAAAATCAAACGAGTTCGAGAATTTAAAAAAATATATACGCTGATGCGGATTTTAAAATCATAAACATTATCATAAATTTAAATTTAAAAAAATAAATCTTCAGGGCCAAAACCCAAAATTCTAATTTCTTTTTTTGAAAACAGCCCTAGAATTTCAAAAAATTTACAGGTGGTACAGTTGTATCCTGTTAACACACATAAAAAAATTCAATCCGAATAAGTGACGACTTCACGGTCAAAAAAGCATTTTAGTATTCATATATTTTTTTTCCGAAACATTTTATTAAAACAAAAAATGTGAAATAATTAACAGTCCGAAAATTAGATAGAATCTGATAGATCTTATTCCAGTTGATATCTACCCGAGAAATCTACGCATTCCCGGTGAAAAATAATTTTTAATATATTATCAACCAATATTTTTCAAATACAGTAAACTATGCGTTAGAAGAACACTCGTTTTAATATAAAAAATAAGTGAATTTTAAATAGAAATATTCATCCTACAATCAAAAAAATTTTGTAGCAAACATATAAATTATGTACAAAATTGTATTTGAAATGTAAAATCTTGGTTTCATTCTCATCATTTTATTTATTAGCCATTTTTCCATTGATAAATTATTTTATTTCAATTTAGGACTCGACTCACGGTATTGATTATTGTCCATAACAATATTACATTCAACTCTAATCTATTTCAAAACTAATACTTTAACTTTTATTCATTAAATTTATAAAAAGTCAGTAAATAAGTAACGTAAAGTTATAAAAAGTATAATCCGTTAGTAATTTATTGGTATCATATTAGTATTATACTATCATTTAATTTATTATATATGTATTTATGATGATCGTAAATTACCATCAAAGAACACTTATACCTCAAAAGATATTGTGATGTATTGAACATTATTAAACATGAAATTTTCCTAATATTCTCATAAAAATTGTAATGCATTAAAAATCATAGATCCTCATAAATTTCCATAAAACTGCTTTACAAACAAACCACTCTACTAATCTTTTGTTGTAAATTTTTAGTGTTATTGATAAAAATGTTTTCCATCTAAATTTAATTGTGCAATATCAAATATGGAGGTTTTTTATTTTGTATCTATATAATTTACATTTTCTATATATAGAATCATTTTTGAGAGTGATAAATTATATATTTATAAACATGTATCGATCAAGTGGTTAATTGTTAATAATTGTACTACACTACATGTAGTATTTGTAGTTTGTTAAAAGTATTGAATAAAAGAATTAGGCAGTTGGTTTGATTTAAAATGTAAAAGAATACTGTCAAAAAACATTTACACAATAGAAGAGTAAATGATTCAGTTTCATGTGAAAATAAGTTCAATTTTTGATATTTCTGATCCATTCAATTGTACCATTTTAGAGTTTTCAAAATTTTTCAAAACAAATATTCAGTTACATTTTTAATTCAAGAATCTACATTTTTTATAATTTACAATGTCAATTATTTAATTATTATTTTTTCATACTTTAAAAAAGGATACTAATCAAAATCTGCACACCAGTCAGAACATTAAAATTATTCAATATTATCAAAAAATCTAAATTTGAAAGATTATTACAATGTCTCAAAAACAACATTTACAACAAATTGTTTCAAAATTTCAACGGTCCATCAAAAAATGTGTAATTTTTAAGTACATGCATACTTGTAGTTAATGAATACGTGTCGTATGTGTATAAACAAGTAAATGAGATTAAGAGTAATTAATCATCAGACTAATGTCATTTCATTAATCCGACGCCATCTCAACTATATCCGCTATTAGGCTTTAAGACACTACATGATAATTAAAGGATTAGTTTCAATAGTTAAACCAACATTTGACAAGTCTACATAAAAAATATTTACACATTTTATGGCAGTTGAATTATATATATTTGATTATATTTCCCCATTTTTATTAATTTTGGAATTAATTCATTAGATTCTAATAAATTAACTTTGACCAAACTGCGAGCGGTAAATTTTTGTTATATTTTATTCCTCTCGTCGGTTTAATATACATAGAAAATACATGTATTGTCATTTTAATCATACGATTTTTCATATAATCGTTGTAGCACATATAAATATATAAATAAATTACACAAATAATATTTGGAATCAGTATCTACCATACTCAATCCCCCCCCCCGAAAAACAAAACAAATGCCCGAAAATGTTTCGTTAATGATGTATAAATACCATATTTGTATAATTCCATTTTTCCACGAGTCTGGAGTAGAGCTAGACCAGTGTTTCATAACCGTAGGGTATGCCACACCAGTGGGCAGTGAACAAATTTTTGATGGGGCTGGGAATTTTCACGAATTATTCAAGCATAAACAAAAATATTTTCCGTTTTGTATTCCAAATTAAAATAAATTCAAATTAAATTTTAAAATCGATAGTAACAAAATGTTTTGAATCAAAAATAGTACAACATTGTAAAATTTAATTATGAAATTTTACATTCATTGGATTGAAACTTAAAATTTTGAATTCTGAATAAAAAAGTTAACCATACGTTTTTTTAATATATAATTAATTATAAAATTATACGGTGAAAGTTTTCATTTTAATTTAAATAAATGTTAAATTGTAAAACAATATAAAAATGAAAATACAAATATTTGAAAAATTTTGAGTTTTAAAATGATTATACGTTTTTGAATATGAAGATGTCGATTTCTGACACTGAAATTTACAACAAATACGTTGGAAAATACTGTCCAATAATTAGATTTTCCTTAAATTCCAAGTATCTTAATTATTTAACAATTTGAGCAATCAATTTTGTATTTTATTTGAATTTATTTGAAATTTGAAAATTTAAATAAAATTAAATTTGGAAATCTATATGAACACAATTTTGATTAATTTAAATTGTACTGCTATATAAATTTACTGATCAAATTTTACTATCAAACATTTTTCAATTCAGTATCAATTTCAATCAGACATTACAATTTCCATAAAAAAGTGTAGGATATATTTTTCATTAGCAAAACTGGCCATCAGTACCGAATTCTAGCCTAGCTTGCCCCGATACCCTATTTGTGGTCTCAACGAAATTTTTGTAGTATGGGCTTTGTTTTTTCTGATTAAACATTAAAAATTATATTCTTGAATATCATAACTACATTTTGTATTTGTGTTATAAATTTAAAACGTCAACTCATGAGCCGTGCAGAGAAGGCTAGGGCTATACGACATTACGCACTGTTTTCTTAAAATTTATAGGGTCTATTTTTCATGTTCGGTGGCCTCGAGTTTGGTAGCTTTGGCTCTGCTGACCATGTTTAGTTTGTATTTTAAATGAAAATTATAATGCAATAATTTTTTTGATTTTTTGTAAAGTTGTGTAATGAATATGCTCGCCAGCAACCCATTAAGAACATCAAGTAGTTTATACAGTACAAATACTTTGTATTAGAGTTTTGCAACACGTTCCTAATTAAAATTACTTTTCCGAAGAACAATACGAACCAGAACCGTGGAGACGGGTATATGACCCGGGTCTACAATCATGAGAGACTACTATGGTAATTTATTAATAGTTAATGTTTGAAAATTTCTTAAGTATACCAAATTTTCGACAAATAGGATTTTCAACGGTTATTTTTAATTTTAAAATAATCAACCATCGATTAAGTATAGAGGTCCCATTTTTTAAAAAATTTTATAGCTGGCTCTCCACAGTCCTGATGTGACAACGAAATGACAACAATCTTCAAAAATATATTCCGTACAATCCCAAGTTTATGATTAGGCAATATTTTACAATTCCACGTATTACATTATTCACTGTAAAAATACACTTTAAAATGTATAGATTTTTATTAACGGTTACATGTATAATATCGTGTTGATTTCAATTAAGTTGATTAAAATGAACAATTAAACAATAGCGAAACATTTTAAAGTATTTTAGCCAAAATTTTAACGAAATAAAACAAACCTAACAGAAAATCTGTAATTAAATACAAAATTATAAACAGACAACTTTGATTGTAAAATCACAGCCAGAGATTTAATATAACAAAAATTAGTTTGTACTCTATGAAGCTGAGCCATTTCTTGAGTAGTACATGTACGTGTATTTGAGTATTTTAATATGCAGAATATTTTATATACAATTTGAATTGAACAATGAAACATGAAACGACTGGTTACATTAGAGTAGTACTTCCCACTCGTTAATTTTATTTATTTCTAAGCCGATATTTAACTCGATACATCAATTCTACGGCACTGTAACTCGACTAAACGGTGTAAAAAATTAAATATTAAATTATATGACATAATTATAACGTTCATGATTAAATTGTATAATTCATTAAATTTATTTTAACATTAACATATTTTATAGATATTGGATTTAAATTATCTAAAGACTAATTTGGATATAATTGATTTAAAAGTTAATAACATGAAAAAACTTAAAAAGCAAGGATTATTTGACAATAAATTGACTGAATTGGAAAACAAATTGCGTAAAATTGTTTTAAACTTTAATTCTGACAAAGAAAGCAAGAAAACTAGCAAGGATTGTAAATCAAAGAAACTTAACATTTATACTAACCTAAAAAATCTATCTCCACAATCTCAATCTATTCATCTAATTCCTCGACCCAGCTCTAGGCCGTGTCCACTTTATACAAATATACAGGCATGTAACGATTACGAAACAAAATCAAACCCGGTAAGTACACCAACATGCTACTTACTCGACATGACCAACAATCAAAAAGCTATGAAAAATAAAAAATTTGATTTCGTCAAAAGTTTTACAGTCGACTCTATAAAGCAATCAGAAATATACACAAACAATCAATATAAACGTAAAAATAAAAATTCAAATTCAAACCCAAATCCTAGTCTTGATCCAAGAATGTACGTAAATACAAATTCTATCAATTATGACAGTTCATACGTTTCACAAGAAATGGAATACAGTAAAGAAAAACCGACTAAACCAAAAAAACAAATTTACAAAAATGATGTAGAGTGTGCTCAGAGGAGTAACACCCCCATAAATTTTGAAATTGATACAAATAAGAATGGCAATTTTAAGGATTACTTAAAATTTTGTAATGTAATATCTAATAATGGATACTACAACAATGTAGAATCAACAAGAATTGAAAGTATTGAGCACATTAAACATGTTAATAAAAACATTAACAAATACAACAACGTTCATAACAATAAAAATCGAATTAAAAGCTACAAAGTATACTCTAAAAATAAACAAACCAAATTAAATTATGATGCTGATGATGAATTGAAAAATGGAAAAAATTTTAATTATAATAAATTTAAGAAAGAAATAAATTTACCAAAAAAGTGTAAATTTAATTTAATGAAACGGACTTCTTCTAGAATTTCAAATTTTGATAAAATGAAATGTCCAAAATGCAACAATGTTAATTATCAACAAAAAAGCAAAATATTTAATAAACATAAATACTCCAATGTCAAAATTATTAATCAAAACTTTGAATCAATGGTTACTTTAGCTGTTTTATGATTTCTCAAAATTCCAAAGGATTTAAAAGGATTCAAAACTTTTTATACAGTTGTTATATTACTCATTAATAATGAGTCATTATTATTAATAAATTGTAATTATATTGTCATAAAATCCTTTGTTATAATTTGAATATTTTTATATTCAGTTGATTTAATTGACATTGTATTTCATTTGTTTTATTGATTTTAGATTTGACTTTTATTTGATACACAAATCTTGTCAATTTCACATGTCAAATTTATCTCATGGTAATTTTTGTCAAATCCCATTGGATTTGTTTTGTTTGTTGCGTTATTAGTTGTAAATATATTACAATGCCTATGAATTCCAACAGATTCAACTTCTTTTGATATTATTTTGACTATCAATTTAGTGGCATAGTCGTTGAGTATATCGGTATTAGTATGATGAATTTTAATTAATTGTAATTAAATATAATCATAAATAAGCTGAATTAAAATTTTATTGTTCTCATCTATTGCAGTTTATAATTATCGCTATAAGGTAACGTATTAAATTAGATATTATACAATGCAATATTAAATGGAATTCAATATTTTTTTGCGTTTGTTACGTACAATTAAAATTGTGTATTATTTTGAATTTAAAATCTGGAATAATCTTTGTCGTGTCACAAAACAGTGACGACGCAAAACAGCGACATTTTAGAATTTAGTAAAAAATAATCATCTCTTACGTAAACCCCATTTCAGCGATATTCAGTATGTTTAATCCTAATAACCATTATACGTGATCTTCTTTTTTTTTGAAAATTTGACTAAAACTGAATCTGAACCAATGATCACCTCATCATATCGAATGTTAGAGAGCATTAAACCATTGTAGCAATGCGACATGGGATAAATGAATATTTTCTTCTTTTATGTTTATTTATTGATTTATAATATTATCAATTAACGTTTTTTTTATTTTTTTAGAATTTCAATTTTATTGTTTATTTTTTAAATTAAAATTTATCTCAAACCAGCAATAATATATATTGCTTGTTTATAACACTGATATTGTACATTAAGGTGTCTCAAGGGTATTTAGAAAAAATATCCTTAGGGCTTAAAATTATAGTATTACTAAAATAATAACTATCGCAAAATATATAACTCCTAACGGTGAAGTTAGCCTGACTATTTAAAGTTTTCTATATACATTATATATGTATAATATACATTGTATATGTTACAGGCAATTTAAAAATTCATGCAAGTTATAGTAGAGCTTATTCCAGTTGATATAAATACAAAATTTCAACCTCAAAAATCTACGTATTCCCGGTGAAAAATAATTTTTAATATATATTATCAACCAATATTTTTCAAATATTTTGATTAAAATAAAAATTGAAAATGTAAATATTGATCCTACAATTTCAAAAAAATGTGCATTGAACGTGTACATATTTCCAATAAAGAAATATGGGTAAAAATCTACATAATTCATTCCTTCGAAATTTTTTTCATTGCTACGCAATTTTTAAATTTCAAATTATCATTTTCAAAACATTTTCTATAAAATTTAAATTTAAACAACGAATATTAAAAGTAATACAACTTTGTTATTATCAAATTTATATTTATTACAATCCTTTGCAATAGTGGTAAAATTCGCCTGAAATATGTTTATAAAGTGAAGATTCCGTTAATTATTGATATGTAATTGGTATTTTTAAGTATTCATTAAATTGGTACTGAATATATATCATAACATTGAAAATGACAAAATAAGTTTTTGCAATTTTATTTTTTAGGAATTTATGCTATATATGACAATTTTTAGGATTGAACTATTTTTACTTTATTTTTAATATTATACACACATTCTGTCTAATATATTAAAAAAATGGGATAACAATTGTTTTTAAAATTCTTTACGCAAATGTTAACAAAAAAAATTATGATGGAATAATTTACTTTAAAGTAAAAAGTAATGTGATATTATGGTTCTACTTGAAACAAGTTTGGGAACTACTCCTTTAAAGGATTGATAAAAGTGAATAGTAGAATTTTTAAGTTAAATTTTCAACATGAATTTATTTTTTTGGTAGCATAAAAATGTATCCTCGGCAGAGCTAGGTGATGTTTGGACGTAGTACATAACAGTCAACCTAGCAAATTATAATGTACGAAACTCTTTGTGAAACGATTTTTTGGACCTTTCATACGCTGATAAACAAAATGATTTATTATAATTTATATTCTTTTTATATATTAATTTAGCCTAAATTGTAATTAAATAATAATATAACACACATGATATACAGTATTTTGCACTTTACAGAAAAATTATTGCACTTTGTTTATTTAGTCAATAATTGTAACAAACATTATCACTTGATCGTGTACATTAGACTCTAATGTGTGTTCAACTTTTTTAAAAGTATTTTTTTGTACTTTTACTTAGTTTTATAAAATTTGTACTGAGTACTTTATAAAAAGTATTTTTTAAACTTTATTTAAATATTTTACTTAGATTTTGATTCTAATTTTTTTAATTACGTTGAATTTCTTGTGAGATTATGAACTATTAACGATGCAATAAAAAAACATTGCTAAAAAATTTCTAAATTTAGTTATTATACTCATAAATATATTTAAAATAAAAATTCAACAAAATAAATATTAAAATTATCAGTAAGTTGAGTTAAATAAAACTATAATTACTATTAGATTAATGAGTTACTTTGGAAAACGTGGACTAACTCTTAAATCTATAATTTTTTATAAGTTTTAAATTGTATTATAGTAATGGAACATTTTTGGCATATACTTATATTATAAATGGTTATTTACTTATAGTTAATAATATACACCAATATTTATACATCAATAATTTATTACTATAATAAATCAATTGTATAAGGATTATTATGTAATTGTTTGTGATGCAATGTAAATTTTAAAGTACTAAAATACTTACTGAGTTTTGAAAATTTAAAAAGTACTTAGTTGTACTGTACTAAATTTTTTTTCAGCCATAAAAAGTACTTAGTACCGTACTGAGTAAAAAAAACTAAGTTGAACACACTATAATGTACTAATGATTACAGTTATTAGACATTATTATTACACATTATTAGAGTGTCAGATGTATCTAAAAATCAAGGAAAATTAATTATCAGTCTATAAATTTATGTAATCTTAAGAATAGCCAATTTTAAGAATTAGTAGCAGATTTATAATTCGTTGCATTTATTTTTTAGATTGTTATTGTACTTACAATTGGTTTTTTAATTTAATTTCCATTGTTATTACACAACAATAATTTTCAAATCTCGCAGCATTTTAAATTGTTTATCAGATAGTTACTTTTTGGTGGCCTTACTAAGGATCAGGGCGAACAATGTCATAAAAATAATTATCTTTTTTAATAATAAAAAAATGTTAGAAATATAAGAGGGAACTCTAATAAACACATTTAATGGGGTATATCGATTTTTAAAAAGTCATAAATGTCATATTTCTGACATAATTGTCATAATAATATTATTAAAGTCATAATTTAAAAAAATATTTATTCTCCTAGCGAATATACCTAAAACGATAATATAAATTAACAATTTTCAATTATACTGTGTGAAATCAAATCAGCTAAAACTTATGCGCAGTTATTGAACAGTCAAACCTCATCATCAAGTGTTAAAAGATCCGTTTTCGTTGTTGAAGAATATATTATCCGACGAAAGAAATTTTTTAAAAACAAATATTTATAATTATATTCTATTGTATTATAACAGCGGTTCCCAACATACCTCACAGTTAGTACCCCTAAGCTAAAAAAAATTTGTTAAAACTCTAATTGACCCAAAATGGATATCTAAAAAATCGTTAATGATTGAACTGACGAAATAATCTAAATATACTAATTGTAAATGTATATAGTAAATGTATTTAATATACAATCTTAAAAATACAGAGACTATCAAATAGACGTA
>LWCA01000336.1:0-31844 GCA_001642005.1 Intoshia linei | reverse complement strand
AATGACCATTTGTCCGTTCATATTACTTGTAATATTTTTACAATCATATACTATTACATTCTAAGGTGTTTTTAATGTTCCGATCATAGTATTAATGTACTTATTTCCATTTAAATCAATTTCGTTTATTTAATTTATTCAATTATAAAGATTAATTTATTAATACAATAATGTTTTATTCTCTCCATTTCTTTTAAATACAAATCATCAATTTTATTTTTGCAATTGCTTTCAGATGGCAAGAATATTCCCTTTTTTTAAATATTGTTCTTAACTTAACGTTAACTTTTTAGAGGTATGTCCGCAGATAGAAATGCTTCCGCCATTTCTGTTGCAAAGTCATTCGATGTTTTAATTGAACTTCTAATACTAACAATATGCATACAACTCTTATGTTTTTATAATTTGCGTTGCAATTAAACAAAATTTAATTTTGTAAAAGTAACAAAACAAAACGAAAGTATATAAAACAAAATTAATGTTTGAAAATATAATTTAACTTTTAAAAATAAAATTTAACTTTATTAACGCTATTAACTTCTATTAATTTATTATTAACCAAAAAAAATTCGAAGGATAAATTTTTTTGTTATTAAAAAATCGATGGAAGAAGAGGTATCCAAAATGGCAACCATGGATAATTTCTCATTTAATAGAATAGCAAAATGTTTTTATTCAAATGAGTTTTAAAAAACGGAACAGTGAATATGACAATACTCCTCCTACTTGGTATAACTCTGTAAAAAGAATGATTCTATCGTGTGATCAAGGAAATCAAATCAAGGGTGGAAGAATCAAAAAAATCAAGGAAGGAAAACAAGCAACTTAGATAAATTTTACTATTCAATTATGTCTATTAAACCTACCAGTTGTGAAGCTGAAAGGGCGTTCTAAATAACTGGTCATTATATAACTAAGAAAAGATCCAGAATATCACCCGATGTTGTTAATGTTTTGATATTTTTGAAATTTTAGTTTATAAACAAAAATAAAGAATATAACAATTGTAATTAATTTTTCAATTAAATTAGTTTATTATTTTTTATCGATAAATTATCAATAAAAATATTTCGATAAATTGCCAACACTAGTGGAAATCTATATAATTGATTCTTTCGGGATTTTTTTTATTGCTACGCTATTTTTGATTTTCAAATTCTTATTTTTAAAAAAATTTATTTAAAATTTAATTAAAACTACATCAACTTGATTAGGGCTGATTTTTTGTTTTTGGATTAATAAAAAAAGAGAAAATTGTGGTTTTTACCCGAAAGGACTCAAATTGTGAAACCGAAAAATATGTCTTGGGGAAAAGCAGCATTAGAAATTGGGGTTTTTTAATTCAAAACTGTTAATTTTTTAAATAAACGGTAACACAAACATATACCAACATACACAGACATTTATTTTTATATACGTAAAAGATTATGAAATAATTCAAAAACATTTTTACAGTTTTTTAGCATTATCAGCTTGCATTTCTTGTTTACTATCAATGAATTTTCTGAAATATTTTCTTTTAGACTTAAATTTTATTTCAACACATAAACCATCTAATTAAATACATTATTATTTAATTGATGTTGCCAAGTATAATTATGATTTAATCAAAGTTGGTTATTTTAATTGGATTACTTATTTAATTAACGTAACAAAACAGGATATATTATTAAGATTAAAAATAATTATAATATGAATTAAAAGTTATATGAAATTTTTTTAAAAATAATTAATTCAATTTATTAACATAAACATAAAATTTAAAGCGATAAATACGATAATAATAATACGATATAACTATTTTTTAAAATGAACAACATAATTGAAATGTGAATGTTCATTTTCATTTAAATCATAGTGGGCGGATTATCCATAAGTTCATAATTATATTAGTTTACCTATATTATATATATTTTTTTTAAATTAGGTGGACACCAATGATACTCAATTCCGTTTTGAAAAAAATTATGAATATTTGAATGGTGTCATATATTCTCTTAAAATCACACATATATTTGTGTCAATAGGAATAATTTTCGCATATTATAATTTAAAGGTACCATGATACAGGAGAATCACGTTTAGTACTGATAGAAGATATTTTGTAGCATCATAAATTACATACCGTAATATACAAAGCAGTTTATACCAGGGGTTCCAAAAGTTACTTTGTCTACAGCCCCCTTTTTAGTAATATATTTTATCAAGGCCCCTTAAAAATTTTTTCGACTACATCGTATATATATTTAAAAATTTAATCAATTAATAACCAAATTTTTTTTAATTCAACTTATGTCCGAAGTCGATATTTAATAATTAAAATTATTAAGTTAAAAAATTGAAAATTATACTATGTATTTATGTTTTATTATTATGTTGTATTTAAAATTGTATTATAAGTTAATTAAAAAATAATATATTTATTACTGTCACTTTTTATATCAGTGTATCGCAAATTTGCTATAAAAATATCCCCTTATGACCACAAAATTCATCAACTTTCAAATTATCAAATTTTAAAATCCAAGTTTAAATTTCTGAACTAATTTTATTAAAATTAAAACCTATTTTAGTGTTATTTAAAGACCATTTAGTTATTAATGAATTATAATTATACATATAAATTAAATATATGATCATGTTTTCTATTTTTAATTATAACATGTAAACATTATTGATCGTACTAAACGGAGATTTCCTGTAAAATATATAAGATTGTTAATTGGTACTGTTATTTTATTACATAATTAATTTAATTTATTAAAATTACTAATACATTGTAATAAAATGTTTCATACATACATGTATATTTGATTTAGATTCCTTTAATAATATTTGTAAAAGAAAAGGATATTTGTCATCAAATGAAATTTGAAGGAAATTGGATTATTAAGAATTTAAAGGATGACTTCTCAATTAAAGGATTTATTGCTAAAATTTATTACAATTTTAGTAAACTAGCAATTCGATCAAAGTCATTTCCATCAAATTATTGGGATGTTTTCTTCAAAAGAACGGTAACGGCTTTGATATATATTTAATTAGATTCTATAAAATATCTGAAACGCGATCCGAATTTCGTGATCGCACTAATTTCATTTACTATTGTGATAATATTTAACCCTATAACATGGGTACACTTAATATTTTCAAATATAATTTATCAACGAATTTTTAATTATTAACACCAAAAAGTATAAGGTATTGTAGTCCCTAACTATTTTTCTTTCAATTTCACTTGATGAATAGTGTTTAGAATTATGAGTTGGTAAGTTGACACTGAAAAGTTTTCACGATATAGATTCTATATTATAAATCAATGATTATAATTGATCGTTGATGTAATACAATCAGTATTTTAAAAATTGAGTAATTAATCAAAAATAGCAATAAAAAAAATAATTAAATTAGATAAAAATTTGCGAGACGCTTACCATTATAAAAAATCCCTACAAAAATGTTATACAAAAATTAAAATATGACTTTATTTGATGGAATGTTACCACGGGTTTTTATATAGGATTTGAGTGGTCTTGAGTTGATCACCATGTTTGGCTAATAACTTTGTATCTTTGAATTCAAATCAATCTCCATTACTTTTTATTTTATCGATGTTTAATGTTCTTATCCTTATTTATATAATATGCTTTGTTGGTCTGTGTGTGTTATCGTTTATTTCAATAACTACCAATCTCAAAATTTTATAAAGTTTACATTTCTATTACAGTTTTTTTCCGGAGTGAAAATAAGATAAATTTCAACCTCCCAAACTCAAATCTTACAGGTCAAAAAACCCAATTATCTTTTTTTTTGAAAATCAAACGAATTCTAGAATCTAAAAAAATATACACTCTGATACAAATTTTAAAATCATAAATATTATCATAAATTTAAATTAAAAAAAATTATTAATTCATTTATTAATTAAAAAATTATTCTGATACAGCTTATTCCAGTTGATATAAATACAAAATTAAGATGGAATAATTCACTTTAATGGAAAAAGTAATGTGATATAACGGTTGCACCTGAAACAAGTTTAGGAACCACTTCTTTAGAGGATTGATAATAGTGAATAATAGGATTTTTAAGTTAGATTTTCACCTGAATTTATTTTTTTGATGGAATATAAATGTGCCCTCGGCAGAGCTAGGTGCTGTTTATACGTAGTACATAACAGTCAACCTATTAATTTTATAAAAATTGTTATTTTTTATGGATAAAAATTTTCACTAAAAACATAAATAACGGAGAGTTGAATTTAACACAAGACCACTCAAACCACAACTACAATATATTATCATAGCATTCTAGTAAATAAAGTTATATATTTAACTTTTTATAACATTTTTGTATGTCTTTTTGAAATGGCAAGCGTCTCTGCTAAAAATTCTCTAAAATCATTTTTTTTCAGAGTAGCCGTACAAATTGTCATACGCGAGTTTATCCGCTTTTGGACTATAAAATTTCCAAAAAAAGTACTAAAATTAACACCCCTAGTATACATTATTGTATATAATATATATAAATAATATATATATAATTATATTATAGCTATAATTATAGATTTATGAACAATATTTACATACTATGGACATATCGAAGTTAAAAAAGATTTTAGGAATTACCAGTGATTATGAATCAGAAAAAATGTAAATTTATTTAAGATTGGATAACAAGTAGTGTTTCCAATGTATGTTATACATTGTGTGGATATATTTAGAATTAATGGTAATTAAAGTTATGAGCTATATTTACTAAATCAAAGTTATGTAACTAATTTCTAAAATAAGACATAGAGTATGGGGATAAAGTAGCGTTTATAGAAATAACAAAAAGAGATAATTGATATTATACAATTAAACAAAGTGGATAAAACACATATTATTTAATTATCATATTTCTGAATGTATTAGTATATTTGTATTAGTGTATTATAGTATACATATTTATATATTTCTAGTTACATAAACTATATCAATTTTTCCTCTTTTTTGTTTAATGTACTCATAACTTATGAGTACATAAATATATAATACTAGCTTGGCTGGTTTTTATTTTGTACATACAGCATCTAGCTCTGCCGAGGGCGGAAATATCTAATTTTAGCATTAAAAATTAAATCTATTATGGTTCAAATCACTTGTACAAACCCATTAAAGTAAGGCTACCAAAAATGTATTACCGTAAATCATAACTTCATATAATTGTTATTTATATTTTTCCAGATGATATGACACAATTTATATTAATACATATTTTGTATGTAGATATTAATTTAATTAACTATTTAAAGCATGTCAAATTTGAACAAAACATAAAACAAAAATATGAAAAAAAACAACATTTATTTTTAAAAATAAAAATAAAATAAAAATTTTTTTAACCTAAATTAATGTATTATAGGAGTTGAGTGTTTTAAATTTTAAATGTAAATTAAAACTTACTTTTATATGAACGACGATTTCTATCTCTAAATAAAAAGAAATAAATATTTTAAAACAGTTAACCAAAAATTAATGATAAATATATTTGTTAAAAAGAAAAAGTAGTAAAATTTACGTTAAAATTTTTAATTACTTAATGATATTATTATAAAATTAAATAGTTAATAAATAATGATTTTATAAAAATTACAGAATTCAAAATTTGTTGAATCTAAATAAAAAGTAATTAATATTTTAAAACAGTTAATCAAAAATTAATGATGAATATATTAGTTAAAAAGAAAAAGTAATACAATTTACATTGAAATGTTTAATTAATTTATGATATTATTTTAAAAAAAAATAGTTATAAATTAATATTATAAAAATTACAAATATGGCCTTTTAAAATGTCTAAATAAAAAGAAATTAATATTTTAAAACAGTTAATCAAAAATTAGTGATTAATAAATTTGTTAAAAAGAGAAAGTAATAAACTTTACGTTGAAATTTTTCATGACATGTTAAAATTAAATAGTTAAAAAATATTAAAAATACTTTTAATTTCAATTTTAAATTAATGAAATAGTTAATAAATAAAGATTTTATAAAATTTACTGTTTCCAGTGGGGGCTCCTAGTAGGGGCTTTATTTTGATATTTTTTTTGATAATTTTTATTCTGACTAAATAATATAAAATTATTATTTTGAAATAAATAATTAATTAATAAATGATGATTATATAAAACTTACTATGATGATAGATATCGAACTCTAAATAAAAAGAAATTTAAATTTTAAAACAGTTAATCAAAAATTAATTATAAATATACTTGATAAAAAGAAAAAAATATAAAATTTACGTTGAAATTTTTATTTACTTACATGATGTAATTAATTTAAATAGATAACAATTAATGAATTAATAAAACTTACTCTTTATTCTCTTTATGGTCCTTTTTTTTGACTAAATAATATAAAATTATTATTTTTAAAAAATTAATTAATAATTAACGATTTTTAAGACTTACATAGAATCTTGAATTTGTTGAAACATATTTGTATAATTTAAATAGAAAATGACACTAAAATATATTATTGTCTAATAAAATGTAACATGTTAAGGTTATACATAAACAATTAAATTGCATTAAATTTTAAAAAAAGTGTAACGTTATTAACTTAAACCAAATTTTAATTGTTTTGATGTTTTGATCTAAAATGTTTTAAAAATTAAAATTTGAGATTTAAAAATTGCGTAGCAATGAAAAAAATTTGGAAGCAATGAATTATATATATTTTCACCCATATGTATTTATTGGAAATGTGTAGACGTACAATTTACATTTTTTTTTGAAATTCTAGGATCAATATTTACATTTTCAATTTTTAATTTTAATCAAAATATTTAAAAAATATTGGTTGATAATATATTAAAAATTATTTTTCACCGGGAATGCGCAGATTTCTGGGGTGAAAATTTTGTATTTATATTAACTGGAATAAGCTCTATCAGAATAATTTTTTTTTTAAATTTTCGGACTGTTAATTATTTCACATTTTTTGTTTTAATAAAATGTTTTGGAAAAAAATTATATCAATACTAAAATGCTTTTTTGACCGTGAAGTCGTCACTTATTCGCATTGAAATTTTTTATGTGTGTTAACAGGATACAACTCTACCATTTATAAATTTTTTTAAATTCTAAGGCTATTTTTATTTCAAAAGAAAGAGTAATTTGTGGTTTTGGCCCTGAAGATTTATTTTTTTTAAATTTAAATTAATGATAATATTTATGATTTTAAAATCTGTATCAGAGTATTTATTTTTTTAAACTCTCGAACTCGTTTGATTTTTTAAAAAAAGGATAATTGGGGTTTTGACATAAGATGTGAGTTTGTGATGTTGAAATATATCTTAATATACGTCCCGAAAAAAACTGTAATTGAAATTTGGTATTTAAAAAATTGTAAGACGGGTAGTTATTTAAATAAAGCTGAACAGACACACAGACAAACAAAAATTGCGTAGCCTTTTATATAAATTAGGATATAAATATATATGTATAGTATATAAATGGCTACCTGGTAAATATACGTTATTTTAATAGCAAATACTTTATTTTAGTAGCTCATACTTTATTACTTGAATTGCTTATTGTTGATGAATTCAATTTTATGTTCAGTGAAGCGGAAAATTTTCCTTTGATATTGTTCAATTCATTACTGTATATTAATTTTTAATTAATTGTTATATTTGTAGTAATATTTGTTAATTAAAATTAATTTTGTTGAATGAAATTTAATATTTTGGATTTAAAGGCAAAATATCTCAAGGATGATAAATCTGAATTAATAGATGATATATTGTTTTTGCAACTTGCATTTGATGAGGAGAATATTATTATTAGAAAGAATTTGTTTATTAAAAAATATCAGTTATTTGATAAATATTTAATTTTTTTGAATAAATTCATCAATGAACATATCAAAATTTTCTCAAATTGGTATGAAGGGGTATCGCCTCATAATCTTTCAACTAACAATGCATTAGAAAGTACCAATAAAACAATAAAAACAAAGTTTTTTAAGGGTGAGTGTTGTGATATTAAGTAGTTCATTAATAATATCTGGATATTTTTAGGTATTTTCAGGAAAAAAAATTTTACAGATATCGAATACAACAATCTTGAGTATACTGAAAAACTAATTGACATTAAAGTGATTGACAATTAAATTGACATCATTTTATTTTTCACTTTTATAATAAAGTACGTATTACTAAAATAAAGTATGAGCTACTAAAATAAAGTATTTGTTACCAAAATAACGTAAATTAACTTTTAACTCGTATATAAATAGTTATAATATATAATATAATATAAATAATATATAAATAGTTATAATAGTTATGATTCATAACTATTATATCTATTTAATTCTAGTTGTAACTAATTGATATCATAACTAGTAATGAAATCAGTATCCTCAATATAACTACATAGTAATATGTAATATATTTATATATCAGAGTCATAGTAACTAAATTAGAATCACTAGTAACGAGTGCAACCAATTGAATAATTGGACGAATTATTTTAATGTACAATTTAGTTACTAAGATTTAAAATTTGAATTAATTTTTAATGTGAATCAGACCTACGACCAGATTCCAACCTACCCAGCTTTGGACCACCCAAAAATTAAAGATATGACTACAAAAAAACATTTTAGAAACGATACATAGTGTCATTATCCCTAGTCACCTCTATAAGACTCTTGTAAACACACAAAATAGTTATGACATCCTTAACTTTGTAATTTTTTTGAATATACGGTAACACACCGATATTCAAATTTATATGTCTTCAAATTTAAAAAAATACAATTTCTAATACTTTTTTGTGCGGGTGATATCTATATCCATGTTTAATTTTTTGAATTTGAGTTCTTCAAGATCACAAACCCAATTATTTTTTTTTTTTAAAAATAAAATGTAATAAAACATAAACTATGGGACGCGATTTACAATCATTAATCTTATCATATATTTTAGTCTCAGAACCGTACACTTTTTCGTATATTCATATTCAAAACCCCAAATTACCTAAAATCTTAACATTATCATATATGGCAACCTTTACAGATTAAAACCGAGATGACCCTTGTTTAGAAAATGAAGTAGAAAATTAAAATTAATATATAAAACTGAAAATGTAAATATTCATGACAGAGAGTTACACCTTATAAAAATTAAGAACACACGATATTATAAATAAATCTAAGTGTAGCCTCTTCGTTCTTAAATGTCATTAATGATTAACCAGATCATCAAGTAATTATGAAGTACATCAAAAATAACGAACAGATTCCTTCCAAACTTTCCCGATGTGGTTAAAATATAATGAGCAAAATTAATTTTAATTCTAACATGATTCAGAAATATGAATTAAAAATATAACTATTTTTTTGGATAATTAAATATATTATTTAGACATACAAACAGATTTGATTGGAATTATAATGTATGGAAAATTGGAATTGTCATTACAGATATAGTAATATAATCCTTTACTTATATAAAATTGAATGTATACGTTTTGGTGTTACCTTATATTTAACAAAATGACAATAGTAGAATTTAAATAAACCCAATTCCTAATACAGATGATGTTGATACCTATTTTTCATTTTCCGAATTTGAGTCCAAAAACCCAATTTTTCCTAATGTTTAAAAATAAAATGAGCCCTAAATTGAAATAATATAACATAAATTGTTTGACGCGTTTTAAAATCATTAAAATTGTCGTAAATCTCAGCCTCAGAAACGCAGACCTTCATTTTCAAAACCTTAAATATGACTTTATTTTAAAAATTAAACATGTCCTAAAATTTAAAAAAAATATAGTTGATACAGCTATATCCAGTTCACACATAAAAAAATTTCAATCTGACAAAATGGCGCCTTCATGGTCAAAAAAGCACTTTAATATTTATTTAGTTTTATATCGATACTATTTTATTAAAACAAAAAATTTGAAATAATTAACCGTCCTCCAATGAAATAAAGATTTATCTGATACAGCTTATTCCACATTATTTACATACAAAATTTCAATCCAGAAATGTACCCATTCCCGGTGAAAAATAAACTTTTAAATATTATCATATAATATTTTTCAAATATTGGATTAAAATTAAAAATAAAAAAATTAATAATTATCCTACAATTTAAAAAAAGTGCATATAACTGTAGCTTTGTTAACAATAATATACCTAGTGTAGTTTGGTAGTGATATGTATTCCAATACTATATAACAGTGGTTCTCAAGCTTTTTTCGTAATTTTTCTTTTTTTTGAATTTTTTTTAAATTCCTACTTCAATTATTACTTCATTTATGACCAAATTTAACTTATACAGTGATCGCTCTCTAAATTGAACACTAATTGCAAAAAAATGGATGGTGTTTAAGTTTTAGAGATTGAACACTGTAGTTAATTATTTCATACTATATTTATTGTGAAATTTATGACAAAAATCACAATAAATTGTGTTCATGTTCAAGAGCGGGAATGTATATTCTTACCATGTACAGTGATCGCTGAGTGTATTTAGATACTTTTCAATTTAGGGAGACTACTGTACTATGCATATATTGTATGTCGTAATTTTGTGCACATCTGTAAATTATTCATATTGCAGTCACTAATCCTATTTTAAAACTCAAGTAACAAGTTTGGAACCACTCCTTTAAATAATTAATATGAATAGTAGCATTTTTAGGTTAAATTTTATTATTGAATTTATTTTTCTGGTAGAATAAAAATGTCCGCCCTCCATAGAGCTAGGATGCTGTTTATACGAAATACATAACAGTCAAGCTAGTTTTGAATAAAAATGAAATTTTATTATCAAAATAATATTTAAGATACATTTAAGTCGGGCGGGGGAATAAGTTCAACACTTAAAAAAATATTATACTACAACTGATTTATGTGTGAAATGTGGCTTATACTCAAATATAGTTTTTATTTAATAGTATAGAACAGTGGCCACCAAACTCGAGGGGTCGATTCGTAATTTTTAGATCATGAGAAACTTATAAATTCATTAGCTTAAAATTGAAATCGTAGTTAAAATACCGTATATTTTCCATCTGACCCGCAGATTTTTTTTAGTTATTCCGGCCCCAATGTCAAAGCGTTTGGTGATCACTGTTATAGAGAAGCACCTAATATATTATATATAGTAATATAATCAATTAAAAATTTTATTTATAGTTTTATACGTTTTTATCTGAATAATTACATTTTTTAGCCATTTTTATACAATTTTGTATACCTTTTATTCTCATTGATGGGTTTATATAATTCCTTCTTCTTATCAGTTCACTTATTGGATATTGCTATTTGTTTCAAAACAGTCGGCACAATATTAAAATCTGTAATTAATTTTATAATAGAGAAACTAATTAATCAGTTCATACCAATTCAATTATGTTTTTCTCAATATTACTTTATACCAGCCATGTTAAACTCAAATACGTGGCGGGCCGCATCATAAAAATGTTCCAAATATCATCTTTGGAAACCATTATTATGTGAATCAAGATCAATGTGTATTAGGAACTGACATCAAACCAGATAATAATGGACGTTATAAATTCTATCCTTTAATTATATAAAATCCAAATTTGTTTTTTTTTTAAAAAAAAATAAACACAAAAATTTAATAATATATATATTCTGTGACGCGTTTTAAAATCATTAACATTGTCGTAAATCTCAGCCTCAGAAACGAAAATTTTCATGGTCAAAACCACAAATTACCCTTTGTTTTAAAAATTAAACATGTCCTAAAATTTTATAAAACAAATTCTGGGATTGTTTTTTTAAATATTTATAAGCATTATAATAAATTGCAATCTAAAAAAGAATTAAAGAGAGAAAAAGAATAAAGCTTAATTGAATTATTCTCTTATTCCAATATTATTTTTAAAATATTATGAGTTGTTACGAACTGGAACGCTATCATAAGTAAAATTAAATTGTTAAAATAAAAGGAAATTCTTATGACCGTTCCACCTACGTCAACACAAAATGAAAGAAATTTCTCTACTTTTTCTAATTTCATTACAAAACGTAGAACACGTTTCAAAAACGAATCTATCAATATTATGTGTGTTTTGAAACACTTTTTCAACAATCTAAAATAAATAAATTTTTTTTATTTCGAAACTATTATATTAAAACTAAAAATTTGAAATAAGTAACGGTCTGAACTTTAATTTAAATAATCTTTTATTTTATTAATAATTGATTCACAGGATCAAAACAACTATTGTTTTCAATGCTAGACTTTTAACGTGTTATTAATCATAGAATTATTTTTGATCGTATTCTTATAAATTCATATACAAAATAAATATGAATACAATATAAAAATGTAAAAAATATATTTTAAATGTTTTCCTGGTTTTTAAAATCTTTTGGAGGAATTATCTTGTGTTATACACAAGATGGGTGAAGTTTTTATCGGTTTCTCGGTACAGTAAGCATATTGGCGGGTTAATTCTTTTTTATTATTTTATGATAATTTTATCCTGGAAATTATAAGACAAATATTCTTTTGTTTGGTTTTGTATCCATTGTGCAAGATTGAAATTTTTAAAGTAATGTTCGTATAATAAGACTAGAATTTTAATTTTATATCTTTCAGCTATTCTCAAAAGTGATAGTGACGATAAACATTTCATTTTGGAATAATTAATAATTTAAATATTATCTTTTACTTATATAAACTCATGTTTGTCTGTTTCTGTGTTATCGTTTATTTCAATAACTAAGAGTCTTAGAATTTTAGATATGAAGATATGAATACATTTTAGCTACTAAATTAATATTTTACTAACCACCAACCAATTCAGTACAACCAACCTACTTATTTAGCTATAACTACAAAGTAATAGAAACGGCCTACATTAATCAAATACTCATCTACTCTGATGTGATTCATAACTGGCATATATAATATAATATATAAAAAGTCGCGGCGGGCTGCAATTAAATTTCAAAACCACCCCAAGTTTGGCATGGCTGCTTTACACTTTTTAAATTTTAAAGTTTAAAGTATCACAATCACAATTAATAATATCTATCCACAATTGAGTAATGATATTTTAGCGGTTTAATTATCTTAATTTTCAAGTTTAATATTGATTGTTACAAACTGATTGAAAGCTATACTAATATGAAATAATGTAGAATTTAATATATTATAGGTGACACACAACATTAAACAGGTAACATATATTATTTATTTCTATTAATAGCTGTAATAATATATCAACGTTAGAGTGTTTCATAAATTTTGACAATTTTGTCATTGTAACAAATTTAGTTAGTATTACTGATTTTTTAATCGAGAACACTAGCAAAAATTTTTTTTTTATTATTTTTAACTTTTTTCTCTCATGTATATAATTATAATATTATAATAATAATTTGATGTTATATGATGTTACGGAGATGTCCTTATGGATACAAAAAGATATAATTAGCTTCTTGAAACACTCTACTTTGCATATACATAATATTAAATTAAAATTAAATTAAAAGTGTATATTAAAATGTATATAACAGTGGTTTTTAAAATTTTAAATTCTAATCACCCTAAAACATTCAAAATATTAAACAACTCATTTATATCAATATTAAACAGATTCAATAAGCATGACCTGTCACAAGGTACGTAACTACGGTGTGATCTAAAACGCATCGCTACTCGCCATTAATGATTTCAAATAAATCGATTCGAAGCATTAATGAATTAATTGATCAATACAATAAATTGTGGTTATTAGTATAATGATCAGGGTGGTACCAGTAATGCTGTATTTTGCTGTCGTACAACAAGTGCTGTACATTTTTACAGTATTATTTTACAATCAAAATCGTTTATTTTAGAATTTGATTTTGTTTTAAATCTGACACAGATTTGTCACAGAAATATTCACTTAAATGTTAGAAACAGCTTATTTGAATCAACACTGGATGATTCTTTATATATAAGATATATGGAAGAATATATATAATGTCAATATTTAATTTATTTTTGTCATCCAAAAAAAAAAACTTACGAAGTGATGTTTTGAAAAATAGAATTAATTTAATAAAAAATTACCTATACTAATGTTTGAGAAGTAAACCCAAAATTGTGTTAAATTGCGTATTATTCCTAGATTTTCATTTGATTAACGACACACTATTTACTAACAAAAAGTTTAAGTACATATAATTAACACTTATTAATGAACCTATTATATTTTTATAAATGAATAATTGTTAATTAGCAAATTTCACGTATATTTCATAGAAATTTTATTTTAAATCTCATTGCTTCTTGTATGGACAATGAACGGTTAATACGGTTTTAGTGATATTTTCATTTTACATCTGCTAAAATTCAATGTAATATATGAAATCTTATGCTGGAAAAACAGTATTGCTGTATCGGTACAGCAGCTGCTGTTGCTGTTACCAGCAATTCAACACAGCCCTGATAATGATATACCGTCTAAGTTAAAAAAAGAGATTCTACGGAAAAATGATCCTTACTTATATGTTTTGTTTATTTTTGTGTGTGTTATTGTTTATTTCAATAACGACCTTCTTAGGATTTTATAAAATCTAAATTTCTATTACAGTTTTTTCCGGTGGTAACTTTTCACCAGGAATGCATCGATTTTTGGGGTTGAAATTTTGTATTTATATCAACTGGAATAAGCTCAATCAGAATAATTTTTTTTTTAAATTTTCGGACCGTTAATTATTTTACATTTTTTGTTTTAATAAAATATTTAGAAAAAAAATATTTGAAAACTAAAATGCTTTTTTGTCCATGATGGCGTCACTTATTCATAATGAAATTTTTTTGTGTGTGTTAACAGGATACAACTGTACCACCTGTAAATTTTTTTAAATTCTAGGGCTATTTTCATTTAAAAAGTAAGGGTAATTTTTGGTTTTGGCCCTGAAGATTTATTTTTTTTAAATTTAAATTTATGATTTTAAAATCTGTATCAGAGTATTTATTTTTTTAAACTCTCGAACTCGTTTGATTTTTAAAAAAAGGATAATAGGGGTTTTGACCCGTAAGATGTGAGTTTGTGAGGTTGAAATTTATTTTGCTAACACCCCCAGAAAAAACTGTAATTGAAATGTGGCTTTATAAAATTCTAAGACTGGTAGAATTGAAATAAACGGGAACACACACACAAACAAATATTGCGTAGCATAATATATAAGTAAGGATAAAATGTTTAATCTAAATAAGTACACTAATGTACTACCGATAAGTATTAAATCAATTAGAAAGCGTTAATTATTATCATTACTGTCATGTTTTAAGAATTAAAGTACACATATTAAGGATAAATTTAAGTGCATACGCGAAAAATTGCGTATTTAAAAAATATGTATCATAGTGAACAGGGGTGCCAGACTCAATTTGCTTGGCAAGCCAAATGTGAAAAAAAAATTATTACGCTGGCCGCACAAAAAAAATCTATACTCAAAAAATTATGTTAAGACTAACAGATTTAATTAATTTATAGTAATTTTAATTCATAAAATGAAATATGAAACAATAAAAATGGAATAAGTGTATAAATAATGTTAAAATTATAATAATGAATAAATAAATCATGAAAAATATATGAAAAAACTGTAAAATAAGAAATATGTGTAAAAAATAAAAATTTATATTATAACACAGATTTTTCACCCACATTTCTTTTTTTGCATGTCATTCATGATTTATTTTTCCTGATTGGAATTTTAGCATTAGCTATACACTTATTTCATTATTGTTTTTTATTTGATTTTATTAATTTATTAAAACTGTTAGTTTAATAATGATTTAAGTAAAGATGTTTTTTTATGCCGTCCGCGTAATAATTTTTTTGTCACATTTGGCTCGCCAAGCAAATTGAGTCTGACACCCCTATTATAAACAGAGTTTGTATATAGCAATGATTCGCCAATTCATTTTAACCCGAATACTCCCAGACAAATTTTTCCAATTTTTTGACTTCTATTTTTACAAAAATTTGGGAAGTTAATACATACTTGCCTATTTTTCACCATATAAAATTTTAGGTAATTACCAATTGTAGTTATGAAGTTATTTTATGTGACCATATGGTCACATTGGGAAAATAAGGCAAATAAAAGCATGTATATATAAAACCGCACTGTCAATATACCTAATTATTTCATCAAATTGTAGCCAATACATGAATTCATCATATGGTATTTATTAAATTCAGTTATCACAACTTTAACATAAAAAATACAAAAAATTTTTTCAGTGAATTTTTTTTTCCTTTGAAAAATCGTTTTGACCCACTGTCAGTGACACAAGAGGCTAATCGGTGAAAACGTATAACTAAAATACGTGAATATTATATAATATACTAATTAATTTAATTTTTCATATTTAATAAACTTTTTTTCAATTTGATACGTGTTTTTATAATTGTAATGTGCTACCATATGGTCACACTGGGAGTATTCGGGTTAATAAATTAAATTTCATTTGGAAGCACTAATTACCCGCTTTAGATTAATTAATGATACAAATTAAACATTAAATGTAATTTATATGAAAAATTAGTTAAATAAAATATTGGTCTGTCCATTATAGAGTTTTTAATAACCACTGTTGTTTATTGAATCATTATACATTTCATTTCAAATATAGCTTTTGCTGACATTACTCTTAACATGCATTATTGTGTATTTTTATACAGTCATAGCATTCAATTATTTCCGTAAATACTACTTAATTGAAACGGACAAAAATAAAATTAGCATATGCAATGGAATGTTCAAGGTTGTTTTTAATTCAAACTTAAAATTATTACCCTAACATGTTACATCGATGGCAATTTTTACCAAAGTTAATTAATTGATTTAGTATATTTGTTATGTCATTGGATGTTTTAAAAAAAATAGGTTATTTTTGTGTAATTGTATAAAATTTACTTATTTTTATCAATTGCTAATTTAGTTCTTCACTTTTTTACAAGTTGACAACCCTAGCTTGCTGAAATTAGTATCCTTATAAAATTGATATTAAAATTTTTATCAAATATATATTGCGATAATTAAAGTTAAACCCGGTATATCAGTCGTTCCAGATTCAAATAGTATAAGAACCCTCATTTAAAAATATTTCTTTTTTTGGACCCCAAAGGGAATATGAAATATATAACATTTATTGAAAAATTAATTATTTTTCTCATAAGACTTGCTAAAATCGTGTTTTTCAAAAAAATATTTGAAAAAGGTGATTTTTCCCTGATGATTTGAAATGGTATTGTTTATTAAATGTTATATATATGGATTAATAATGGGGTTTTGAAATAATAATGTAGTCCTATAGGCTTTAGGGTAAATTCAAAATATCTGGTAAATTTATAATAAATACATACAATTGGAATTTCAAAAATATTAATAAATTTAATTTCAGGGTTAATTTACTTTATAAAAATTTTTGAAATTTTGAATTAATAACAACGGTATAATAAACCTGAGCTTATCAAAATATTTTTCAGGTAATTTATTTTTATTTACATCTTTTTAAATTTTTATTTTTGTCAATTTAGCACTATAGAATACTACTCGAAATAGTTGAGATTTACAAAAATGTTAATAATTTTTAAACGCGACTAAAATTTGTTTTTTTAAATTCTAGGGTTGATTTTATTTTTCAAAAAAGGTAAAATGTAATTTTGACCGTGAAGTGACTCAATTTATGAACATCAAACTTGGATTAAAACATAATGTATTTGTAAATCAAAAACTGTGTTACAAATTGTGTTTTTAAATTTTAAGACTTTTAATTTTTTAAATAAACGGTAACAGACATTCAATTTTATATATGTAAATAATAATCTGATTTATTTTCTAGTTATATTAATTGTTAAATATAGTGCTACATATTCAATTTATACAAAGGGATTAGAGCAGGTGGAGGTATTGGTGATGAATTGGATCAAATTGGAGCAAATGATCCAATTGAATACTATCGGATAATATTTGATATCACATTCTTTTTTTTTGTAATAATCATCCTTCTAGCCATTATACAAGGTATATTATCCCATTAAATTCTAAGTAATTTTAATTTGTAAACTAGGTTTAATAATTGATGCATTTGGAGAACTTAGGAACCAGCTTGAACAAGTCAAAACTGACATGGAGGTAATCATATAATTTCTCTTTACATGGGTATTGGGTTTAAGTTCTTGATAATTTAGTTTCCATAGTGGTCGTGAGGATCTTTAAATGATACGTGATTGTGACAGTAAATACACATATAATCAATTATTACTCTTAAAAAATCTATAAATTATATATCACAATACGCTTCCCTCCCATTTGTTTTTTTCCATATAACTAAAGAGACATACATAACAATGACAATTATAGAATATTAAACTATTTTAGTCTGCTTGTTTCATTTGTGGAATAGGAAAAGATTATTTTGATAAGATACCACAAGGATTTGATAATCATGTGACAAAAGAACATAATTTTGCAAACTATCTGTAAATTTTCGTAAATAAACTAAAATGTAACCCTATTCTTTTAGATTCTTCATTATGCATTTAATAAACAAATCAAAAACAGAATACACGGGTCAGGTTTAAAAATATCTTGAATAAATAACAAAAACCATGTAGGAATCTTACGTGTGGACCCTGTACCAAAAAAGATGTTGGGATTTTTTTCCATTGGGAGATTGCTTCCGAAAACAATACGAAAACGAACTAACAAATTAACAATATTAATGATGCTGATTTATTTAAATATTTAAAAGATAAATTATAAATAACAATAAAAATAGAAATTAAGGTTTGGAATCTTGATGTACCGGTAATTGTCTTAAAACTTTGGATAAATAGGCCTTTTCTTCGTTAAATTTATCCTTGTCGTCATCATGGTTGGATTTAAAATTTTTGAGATAATCTAGTATTTTATCGCGATTGGTTGAAAGTATATTTGCAATATCGTCAGATTTATTTTCATAGACACAGAACAACTAAAAAAATATAAATATATCATGCAGGTTTACCTTGAATATGTGATATGAATCTAGCTTAATCTTGGCGCTTTTATGTTGCAACAATTTCATCATTTGTCTTAAATTTTCAGGGTCATTGATGAATCGGTTTCGAACAGAATGGTTGGCTCGAATATGAAGTATTGATGATAATAACTAAAACTGAATCATAATAATTAAAAAATAAAAAACCATCAAACAATATCGTAGAGAAACATAATTGTCGTGATTTATTGCAGTATAGCAAGTACTAAAAAATTCTTCATAGTTCTTATCCAAATATTCTGACGCTGCAGCTTTATTAATGGATAAAGCCGACTAAATAATTTTATTTTAAACCATATATCAATAAACCTGTAGAGTGCAAAAAGCATCATAAGATATTTCAAGTTGAGGTATTTCGGTAAACTCAAAGAGTTGCAAGAAATTTTCAGATTGTAAAATGTATCGTACTAAAGTATTATGATTTGTACATTCTCTCAAAATAGCTCCACAACTTTGAGCGATTTCATACATGTTGTAGCTAAATAAAATAATTGATTTAAATGTCAGCAAGGCATATTTCTCAATTTATGTAGTTGATATTCTTTTACAACAAAATTCATATACACAACTTTTAGGTATTTACTAACTTGACCGATATGTACTTGTTACTTTTTTAATTAAACCAAACCAATAAGTATTACAAAATCTTGCTAAAAAATGATACTGCTCACTATTAGAAATCCTTTAAAGAATTGTTCGAAAATTTTTGTCACCTTAAAAAAATTGAATTATTCCCACTTAATTTTATTTTGTTATTTTTATATTTTCGAACAACCGTATTAGAAATCGGGTATTTTTAAATTCTAGGATTTAATTTTTGAATTAAACGGTAACACATACTCAGTAGGGCCACCGTTTTTAATTATTTTTTGGCACATTCTTGGGCAGATTTTGCAGATTGATATAACATTTCGTTGTTACGTATTACGTATACTCAGACAATCAATTTTATAAAAGTAAAGCATATACTGTTATGATAGCTAAATTTAGAATTACTGATAATTTGATTAAACTGAAAAATATTAATCTTTGAAAAATGCTGCAACAGAAATACAGTGACAGCTGACTGGTCGGGGTAATATCACCAATTCTTCTATCAGAACCGAACATACCGATACTTGATAATTGAAATTTAAAATAAATTTTCCATATTTTAACTTTTATGTTTTAATTACAGTTTGTAATCCAAAAAAATAAATACACAGTAGCGCATATAAAATAACACACAGACAGAATAATATGAACACACAAAACCTAAATAAACGTTAAATGAAACGACCATAATTATATATTGATACAATTTCGTCATTAACACTCACCTACGTATAAAGTATTATTTTTGAACCAAATTTAAATAATCATAAATAATACTACCGTTTAGTTATTATATGTAATTATTAGGGGTGTTCTATAATTTTAAAAATTAAAATGAAATAATAAAAATTTGCGGAGACGCATGTCAATTTTTAAGATCCAATACAAAAAAGTTGTACAAAAAATAACTTTATTTAATAAAAATATTACAATGGGATGTGCTAACTAATTTTAGTTGTATTGTGTTCATCCCATGATTTTTTATCAATTTTTAAATTCAATTCTAGACTCTAAATTAGTGATGGCAAAACTTTTCAGTTGGTGCGTAACAAATTTTTTTTGCTGTATTCTTTTCTAATTGCGTGTCACTTTTAAATGATAAATAATTTTGGTATGTACACTTTTATATTATTATTGTGCTAGTAACACTAGTGAAATTATTATTCATTAAAATTAAAATCACTAGTAACTTATATGTCATATTTTTGGCATCACTGCTCTAGATCAGGGGTGCCCAACCTTTTTTTGATGCGATCGACTAATAGAGTGGTTCTCAATTGGGTCCATGTGAACCACTAAGGGGTCCACATGAAATGTTTGGGGTCCACAGATAAATTTTGGGGCAACGAAAAAAATCCATCACTAGAGTATTTTACAAAACAACGTGACAACTTTAAAACGATTAAAATGAACAATATCTTCAATAATGAAGTTATCAAAAAAGATGAAGGTTTAACAGCTTCTAATGAAACTTCAAAAATTATAGCAAAAGCTTGTAAACCTCACACATTGGAAGAAACTGTAATTTTACCAGCTATTTCTGTAGCTATTTCGACTTTAATGAATAAAAATCCAACTGAATTTACTCGTCAAATGACCTTGAGTAACTCATCAGTGTCAAGACCAGAGGCTTCAATTATGCGGCCCGCGTTATAATATAAATTTTTATTTTTTATAACAATTTTTACACATATTTCTTATTTTACATTTTTTTCAATCGAAAAAACTATGGTCAAAAATTTTATAAAACAATACAAGCATCGACTCATAACGTAGCGTACGACTAAGATTTTTTTTATAATAGGGGGATCCACCAATAATATAAAATAGCTAAAGGGTATATGTACTGAAAAAGGTTGAGAACCACTGAACTAATACATTAAATACAAAAATGTGTCTGATCGGAACACAATAACAAATGTTAACTATTTTTAGTATGATCATAGAAAACATAAAAATTAAAATTCAGAATAATTCCAAATACTTTTGCGGTATATTTGAAAATTATCGACAAAACTTAGTTTAAAAAATAGTGATTTAATCCAAATAGTATTTTAAATTTTAATTTTAAAAATATTAAAAGAGATAAAGTGTCGCGTCTATTGGAGTACTTTTTCAGATTTGTAATTTAATTTATAAAATTTTAGAACACCGTAATAAACATATAAGCACCAAATTATTTATAATCAAATTGATTAACTTTTAAGAATTTCAATAATAATGTTAACCTTTTTATTTCATAGACAATCATTTTAGTTTTATTTCATTAAAAATATAAAATAAAAACATTACTCTGAGATTAATAGGTAGATGAGTTTTTGATCAAACATTTTTTCAATTACATGATCACTGGACACAATTTGTTGATTAAGAAGAGCCTTAACCAATTTGACCACCTCTTTTCTAGTCTAAAAAATATACAAAAATGAAAAAAAATAAAAAACCTCAAATCGGATATACTCCAACAACAAAATCAACTGTCGAATAGTTCCATGTTGAAGCATTTCATGGGTAAGTTGAGATATTATAACAACCTGATTATTTTTATCAGTTTTACCATTAATTATTTCAATCATTAATTGTATCAATCTTTTAGTTTCTTCATGACACTAATAAATATATGAAAATTATAAACGACTCATGATTATTTTTTAAATTAAAAAAATACTTTATCAAGTTTATTGTTTTTTTTTACATCCTTAACATCCTTTACAGAAGATATTGCAGACAAATTGTCACTAAGTGCTTTTAAAATTTGATGATTCTTACTTCGACAATTCGACATTTTTTGTAAAATTTAATATTCAATTCTTACAAATTTTCATATAAATCGAGAAAAGTGCGTCAAATTTAATATAGTGTAAACTAAAATCAGTGAGAATGTATATTTATAACTTTATCGAATGTACAGCTGGATATTAAAAGTTGTATTCTAATATATCCATGGTATAGGATTGTATAATTTGCAAACACGTTTTGTTCAATTGAAACCAATTACAAATTTACAGTTAACGACTTGTGCGTTATTAGTAGATAGTTGTGCGTTGGTTGAGCTATTAGGTTGTTATAGTGTGTTGCACATTCAGTGTTTTATTGTTTTAAACATGAATTTCTAAATCAATCTAACGAGTCTAGTTTCATTTTATTTTTAATCGTATATGGATGTGATTTAAATTTTAAACAATATTGACAAAAATAGTATACTGATTATAAAATCATGCGCACTGTAAGTTTAATTTTAATAAACGAGTGGCCTATCTGTGTTCCCCGGGAACGTTTTGTTATTAGTAAACGATTTAAAATGTTTTATTACTGTACGTCGTACAGTAATAAAAGTTATTATAGTTAACTAAAAATTATATAAATCAAAAACTTATATGTCTTATTAAATCAACCTGAAATATTACCAGTTCAATGTTAAGAAACTTCTTTCACTTCAATCTAATGTTTTAATATTAAGAGTAAAAAACTTGATAAATTTGACTTTTACACGTACGAGAAATTCTCAGCATAATTGTCGACGAAGACAGTGTTTATTTTATATATGAAAAATAAAATACAGATTTTTATTTTAGATTTTTGAGGTTGAAATTTTGTATCTATATCAACTGGAAAAAGCTGTATAATAATCTTTTTTTAAATTCTGGGACCATTAATTATTTCAAATTTTTTATTTGAATAAAATAGTTACAACAATAAAAAAAAATTTATACCAAAGGTCTAGGGATCATATGACCCGTTCCTACAGTCATGAGGGGCCTACTTTTTAAATTTATTAATATGAAATATAGAAAGTTACTTGAGTATACCAAAATTTTTATAACCAATACGTAATAGTAACCAAGGATTGTAATAAATATAAAAATGATAATAAAAAAGTTGTAATACTTTTAGTTTCGTTGTTGTAGTTTAAATTTGAAACAAAAATTTTGAAATGAGAATTTGAAATTTAAAAATTGCAATGGTGAAAAAAAATCGGAAGAAATGAATTATATACATTTTCACCCATATTTCTTTATTGGAAATGTGTAAACGTTCAATACACATTTTTTTTTGAAATTGTAGGATCAATATTTACTTCAATTTCTTATTTCAATTTTTATTTAATCGAAATATTTGAAAAATATTGGTTGATAATACATTAAAAATTATTTTTTACCGGGAATTCGTTGATTTCTGGGCTTGAAATTTTCTATTTATATCAACTGGAATAAGCTCTATCAGAATAATATTTTTTTTAATTAATTTTCGAACTGTTAATTATTTCACATTTTATTTAATGAAATATTTCGGAAAAAAAAATATAAATACTAAAATACTTTTTTGATCGTGAAGGTCGTCACTTATTCGGATTGAAATTTTTTATGTGTGTTAACAGGATACAACTGTACTGTGTGTGTTAACAGGATACAACTGTACCACCTGTAAATTTTTTTAAATTCTAGGCCTGTTTTCATAAAAAAAAAAAAAGGGTAATTTGGGGTTTTGGCCCTGAAGATATAAATTTTTTAAATTTATGATACTATTTATGATTTTAAAATCGGTATCAGCGTATATATTGTTTTAAATTTTCCAACTCGTTTGATTTTCGAAAAAAAGGACAATTGGAGTTTTTGACCCGTAAGATGTTAGTTTGGGAGGTTGAAATTTATCTTATTATCACCCGGAAAAAACTGTTATTGAAATGTGGACTTTATAAAATTCTAAGATTGGTAGTTGTTGAAATAAAGTGGAACACACACACAAATAAATATTGGGTAGCATATTATATAAATATGGATTTTATAAGGAATTACTGCTGGATATCCAAGGCCCTGCCGCAAAGGAATCATTTTTTGAGATTAAAAATTTTTGTGTAATTTAACTTTATTTTGATTTAATGATTAAATGTATAAGATTTGGTTTAATGCTACTTGTTGCATTAAATAAATTTAAATTATTCGAAATTTTTAATTTTACTCGCGGGCCACTCTTTACCCTTATATACTTTACTTATTCTGATATTTAATTTCAAGTTTCGCCTTGTCAACGTTATATTAGCTTTTAATGAGAATATCTTGAGTGCCTAAGACTTATGTCGTGTACTGTATATATAATTTTAATTTAAGTCTTGACTTTGATAGCGACTCGCCATTCCCAACATAGTGTTGTATCACTGCTATATAAAGCTTTCCATATCTACTAATCCATTCAGAATTAAACTTGCTAAAATTTAACTAAAAATAAGAAAAATGGAATTAAAATGTTTACTTTACCAAGAAGCCGAACTCCATAATGGTAAGTGTCCCTCATTCTCGCTATATATATTCAGGTAGCCCTCAAGTAATGTAGATATTTAGCAATATAAATTCATCACTAATGCAATAAATAACATTATTTGAAACATAATTATACTTATCGATACTTGCAGGAAATTAAATCAGTGTAAAAATTTATTAAATCTACTTGAGCAACATTCAATTCGTATTTTTAAATCATAATCATATTGGCCGCCATAAAACACCCCAGTGGTTCCATAAAAACAGATGAGAAATAGAGAGCTAATCCGAGAAATATCGATATAGGAAGTGCTGGTAGTGCCCTCTGTTTAATGTTTAAAATAACTACAGTAGATATAAGTCCCTAAATTAAACGGAATGTAAATATAAAAATGAATAAATAAAAACCATCAAGACTGCAATACAACAAACAATCGTAGTGTTTATACTTGATTCAATTGAAGCCAATCCAATTAAAACACTATAGAATATGAAATCACCGAGACCCAATTTGATTGTATCTAAAAAATATGAATAATTAATCTATTACATATTTATCAAACAAATATCGGCACAGTATATTTAATATTTAAAGTTATAGATATATAGAATGCCATTCATTCCATGATCGAAACTACTAAATAAATTTACGCAAACGTAATATTCAATAATCAAATTAAAAAGTCTTAAAAGCACGTTTTACTGTTTTAAAGTTTTGAAGCACACGAATTTTTTCAAACAAGTAACACTATATTAGGGCTAATCAAAAAAAAAAAATTAGCACATGAGCAGAGAGTATGCTTTAATATGTGAAAAATAATATGCATTATTAAAAATTCTCAATTCTCAAAAAACATTAAGCGGAATTCAATTAATAACTTTAAAATACTATATAATAGGTGATGTTTATTTTTAAACATATAGTCGGTAACTAGCATAATACTATAATTCATTTGGTTACATATATTATAAATTTATAATCTACATTTTAGATTATTTTTTACAGTTAAAAAACCCCTTTTATGGTAAAAACGCCCTGTAAAGTTAAATATTCCATTTTTTCACTCTAAATTTGGTATGTCTTAGTGGTTCGTACATTAATCGTATCCATGTTTAAAATAAAATCATTGGCGCCATTTAAGAACAAGGGGGAAATGCGCGCGAAAACCTTAAAAAGGAAAACACTTAATGTTTTTACGGTAAATTTTTCTAAAAATATATTTTTTAGGGGTTTTTAAGTGCTCTCTTCAGCGTGGTATAGGATATTTTCAACATTATCCAGGTGGCCATTAGCAATATAAATATTTTTAATAAACGTCAACATATTTTTGAGCTATATATTGTTTCACACGATAATTTTAAATAAATAATACTCCGATTAAAATTTAATTTAATCCTTCACTTATAAAGTGACCAGAAAAATACATACTATCACTTTTAGTTTATTTGGAATAAATTTTAAGCCAAAAATTTTTATTCGTCATCATCGATAAGTAGTTTTGGCTTTACATTTATCACCAAATAAACAGAAATTAATAGTACAATATTTTACATATTTTTTGAGGCCACTATAATTTATGTAAAATTGAATGTCTTTGTGTTACAGTTTATTTAAAAAAACCCAATTTCTAATGCAGTTTTTGACGGGACGTGTTTTTACCAATTTTTTCAGTTTCAGAATTTGAGTCCTGCAGGGTAAAAACCCAATGTTCCCTTTTGTTATAAAAAAAATTAACACAAAAATTTAATAAAACATACATTCTGGGACGCATTTTAAAAGCATTAATATTGTCGTAAATCTTAGCATCAGAAACGCACAAAAATTAGATTAGATACGCAAAAATTACATCCCTTCATGATCAAAACTATAAATTACCATTTGTTTAAAAAATGAAACATGTACTCAAATTTTATAAAACATAAATTCTGAAATAGTTTTTAAAATCATACGCATTATCATAATTGGCAACCTCAAAAAATATCATTTTCATGATCAAAACCACAGATTACCTTTTTTTAAATGAAAACAGCCCAAGAATTAAAAAAAAACAAATTTTACAGTTGTACCCTGTTGACACACACAAACAAAATGTCAATCTGACGCCTTCACGGTCAAAAAAGCACTTTAGTATTCATTTTTTTGATTCATTATTCATTTCGAGACTAATTATTTTATTAACATTGTAAACTAAAAAAAATCATATTATATTTATTACTATGATTTGCAATGTTGGTAAAATTCATCCGAAATATGTTTTTAAAGTGCTGATTCCGTTAATTATTGACACAAAATTAATATTTTTTACTCATCTATACTGATATTGATCATTCATACTCGAATAAACCATTACAATACACGGTAAACTATGAATTTCTAAAATTACCTTGAGCTAATCTTTAATTTACATTATTAACTCTCTACGGACAAATTGTAATTTAAAAAATCTAACATTTCCATTTCATATCCAATCAAACCTCTATTATTCGCCTGATTCATTTTTATTTGTAAACTTTATTTACAAGTAATATTTTGTCTATATATACATAACATGTCTATAAATGATATAAAATTACTAGTTTTTCAATTTATAATAGTATTTTTAATTTTTGCGACCAGCTGGCTACGATAAGCATATTTCTGCTGATATCACTGATATCAGTACAACTGGTGCCCCTGTTGATAGTATATAAATCCTTAAGCTGCAAAGTACTCAGATGTGAGTACTCAAAAATTTCAATAAATAAATGTAAAGGTCGTCACTTATTCGGATTGAAATTTTTTATGTGTGTTAACAGGATACAACTGTACTACAGGATACAACTGTACCACCTGTAAATTTTTTGAAATTCTAGAGCTGTTTTCAAAAAAAAGTAAGGGGAATTTGGGGAATCACTTAAATTTAGTCTTAATGGAAAATAGATAATAAATTATATGGCGTTAATTAGAAATAATTACTATAATTGCGGAGATATCATTTTTCTCTTTATTTTATTTTTTTAAATTTTTCATGGACCCAAAAAACTGATATGGACCCGTTGAGAATGGTTGCTTTACATAAATAAGAATGATTAACATACCTAGAGGAGCATCAACTTCTTCATCGTCATATAATCTAACAGGTCGAGGTCCATAATTATTTTTCTTAATAGCATTATTTCTTCTTCTGGGTTTATTTTTTACAGCGGAATCATTATGTGAATTTTGTATTACAGAATCATTGGTAACATGTTCCGACGTAGCTACTAATATATTAGTACGATCATCTTGCACGAAACTATCACTATATCCATTGGATATGCGATTTCCCCCGCTTTTAATATTACTAGACGTTTCAACATCTTGACAATTAATTGAATGTTTCGATACATTCGATTGAATTTCACTACCATTCTCATCATCAGTAAGTACATCAGCATTGTCAACTTTATCTATATAATCGTATTAAGTTTATTAACGTTTATGTTTCCTATTATTTAATTATTATTAGTTATTTTTTTGGATGCTTTGAATACAATTTAAATAATGTAAATAGCCAGAATTCGAGAAATTAAATCGTTAATAAAACCAAAAAAATTGAGCTAAAAACAAATTTAAAAAATAAACAGTATAACTAAACATCGAGAACAATATTATAAAGTCGGTACCACGTTTAAAAGCTCAAACGTTAATTTCCGTTAAAATAAAGTTCCGTTTTAATTTCTCCATAATATTTTTAATGAGATATTTAAAATGACAAACGAAACTTGAATAGATAGCGTTACATGTTTTTGATTGCGAATTAGTTTTTCTATTTTAAAAATACACACTTTTAGTGCTAATTGCCCATCGAATTCTAAAATTTTCGAAAAAATGTGACACCCTAATGTATATATAGATCGATAGTTTTTGGGGTTAATTAAAGGAATTAAAATGTTATTAAAAATGAAAATAAATGGGCTATAATTGAATTAAAAAACACAACATAGTCCACAAAACAGTGTAAACCTATCAACGGAGGTATAGTCATAGAAATCTTAAATTAATTTCAATTTAAAAACCTTCTATTTTTGTTCCATTTGCCAAAAAAGCTACTCCAGCTAGTTCAAAATAATTATAAATAAATGCAGTTTAAAAAATTTTTTAAATAAACCAGTATAAATGAGTGATGCAAATATAGGTTCATTTCTTTCTTGCGCGATTTTTACAAGCATATTTAAAGGCCCACTCGGCAATAAAACAGCAAATAAATCTATTATTAAAAATTAAATTAATTTGTTTTTCAAATAGTGTAAAGTCAACAATAAAAAACCATATATAGCCAAACCGCCAAGCAAAACCCATGTAGTCCAACGAGGAAAATTTTGAATGAGCAACATGGCAATTAAAGCACTAATCAATATTAAATAGGATTGACGAACTTTAATTGGAGATAACCAATGAACTGCGATGGTTCCAACGACACCAAAATTCCAAACTATAAAAGATAACGTAAACCAGTCTAGCCGCAAGTTTAAATACGAAAAAACGTTTCTAATTGATACTTTTATATCATTATTTTAAATTATAAAATTACTCAATATATAACATTGAAAACAAAAAAAGAACTGGTACTGTAGACAAAATTAACCATGCATTGATAACCTATAATAAATAAAAATACAATCATGTGAATTTGAGCCCTGCACGTGCCATTATTCTTCAGTTCCTACCCGCTTGTGTTGTATTTTTAGTTCACAAACTCTTAGCTCTCCCATTTAAAAAATTTTTCTAATCAAACAGTATTGACTCAATCTCCCACATTATCTAAGCCTTAGATTCTAAGGCATAATTAAGAAGATACAAAGTTCATGTTTGTACTCGGATTAAATTTTGGAAAGAATAATTCTTATTGATAAAATTTTAACATTCATGTTTCGGATCGTCCTTGAACCACGTTGCAGAACTCTAGTACTCACAGTAAACTTTAATTAATAAACCAAATTACTAAATTTTTTCCAATTAGCAATATATTAAACATTTCGGAAAATCAGTGCTTCGCAAACTTTTTTAATAAGGGTTCCCTCAAACGCAATAATTTATAATTGAAATTTTGAAATAAAATTTAGAGGATAATTATAATTACAGAAAAATATATTTTAAAGTTACTGTTTTAGTGCTTTTTCATTTCATATAATAAATAGTTAAAATTTTAAAAAAATCAGATTCAGCTGCAGGTCCACTAATGCGTCGCAGCGCACCATGTGAGAAGCACTGAGACAGATGCAAAATCATCATATCTATGTAAATTTTTATAGGTTAATTGATAATTTTTCAATTTTTAACTCGGCCCGCCCATATTCAAAAAACATTTTATCATTTCATAACCCGTTTGCAGATAGGAAATGACAAGGAGCACGGGGTTACCTGTGTCGGTAGCAGAGCTCTAATATGAGTAGTATATTGTCCACTTATATTATTGGAAAAATCATTTTGCTTTGGTTTCCTATTTTGATTTTAAATCAGATCATATTTACTCTCCCGTTTGTCATCCGTACTTACATTTTAAACTCACCAGACAACATAGACCAGTGATGGCAACCAAATCAAATGTTGTATTAATTTTGAAATTCAAAAATTATTTTTTGGTGCATGTTCTACTAAAAATTGTTACTCAGCCCTATAATTGAAACAAAAGCTAAATTTTTTACCTATATGAGTGAAAATTTTCAGCAAGGTTTTCAATGATACGCAAGTGTTTTCTCAATTAATCTAATTCTTTAACGATTTTTTTTAAGATGTATAATTTTTTAAGTGTTACAAACTACCTCATGTGTGTATTTTTAACACGAAAACACACCTTTTGCCAATTAATGCTCGTTTATATTTTTATAAGGTTTTTAATACATACTCATTAATATAAGTAAGTAATATAATACAAAACAGTCTATGTCATAAATCACAGACCAGTGGTGACCAGCTTAATCAACTCGCGGTCCAAATTCCACAAAATTTTGAATCACGCGGTTCACAATGTTTATAAAAGTCATTATATTGACATATTTTATAGCTCAGCAAAAAATGTAGGCGTGTTTTCAATTTCCGGTGAAATTTAGTACATTGTACGGTGAATTTACATTGTTAGTCTCACGCACGCACGTACAGAGTTGCCTGGAAATAAAGCTGAAATATTCAGCTAAAAGTGTTGATATAATTGACCAAAAAAATTTTTTTTCACATCATTGTCTTCAGCTTAAATTAATTATAAATATACAAATATTTTGATCAAAGAGGGTAAGGTTGGAAAATTTTATCTAATGCGCAAAATTAAACATTTAATTATTATGCAAAAAGAATCAAAAACGACATTCTGATAAATAGTATATATTACCTTATAAAATCTGTACTTGTAGAGTAAAATAAAAATAAAAGTCATTACTACCACAATGGCAATTATTATTAAAACATTAACAATTGCCTTCCATACAATCCCACTTGAAGAGTCCTCTTGAAAAGGGATATAAACCCTGTAATAATAATAAACATTATTATGTATATACATGTATTTACATTTTATTTCTACCGCTCCTTACAAAATTGAAACATTTAGTACTAAATATAACAATTGCAAAAGTGATTAATAATGGTTTTAAAATGTTTAAAATTTTATCCGCATCATAATTTCGCACATGTGCAATCTAAAATATACGTTTAGCTTATCATGTCAAAATTATCAAATCATATACTAAAGCCGTGTAGGATACGACCTTTCCCATTTCTAATGTGACTGTCAGTAAAAATTAATTATACAATTGTATCACCTTAATTTTTTTTGACTACGATCCCTTTATCATAACCAGATTCTATCATTGTTACGAAACACTGAATTAATGTTACCCATATTATCCTTTACTTACATACATGTATACTATACA
>LWCA01000472.1:4498-26535 GCA_001642005.1 Intoshia linei | reverse complement strand
AAAATGGCATAATTATCTATATGGACGGAAGTTCACATTGAAAACTGATCATTTACCACTCCATCATTTGCTCAACCCAATTGAGACTGGGTGGTCAAGCGTTAAAGCCAAAATAAAGCGACCACTTGCCGTTCGCTCTTGAGGTATGACAGGTATAGACCAGAAAATCCTAGTAATTTGGTTACAAATTGATGTCACGCTATTCTATAAATATAAGAAACTTAAATTATGCGGGGGACTATAGTATAGCCAAAAAAATATTTCAAATTTTATATTTTCAAAATTAAATATTAAACATAGTTCAAATTGTTCAGAAGGTAAATTGTCAATAACTTATTAAGGTATACATTTTTAGTTTCATATAAATAATAATCTATTTTGTCATATTTCCTCTATATGGTAACATTTTATTTAGATATCTTAATTATAATGCTAATATTAATAAATTTTACTTAATAAGTTATAAAATCATAAGAATTAACGTAAAGTAATAAAAATGTGCCCTCGGCAGAGCTAAATCCTGTTTGTACGTAGTACATAACAGTCAACCTAGTAATGATATAAATAAGTATTATATTATGATGAATATGATAATTTTGTAAACATGATCAGAACAATAACACAATATAAAAAAATTTCAATTCTATCCGAATTTTGTGTTCGCAATCTGAACTTCAGATCGTGTGGCAGAACTCTCATCCACTTTGGATGCAATATTCTCTATAATATTTACAGGCGATTGTGTTACACAAATCAAATAAGCAAAAATTAAAGAATATAAAATTGCAAAGTGACTGATTGGTGTCAACATCATAATAATTGTAATCTAAATAATTCTGATTACATTTACTATAAATATTAGATTAAATATTTCCATATTTTATTGAAATGATACAAATAGCTATGGGATTTTGCTGAAACCATAAACTTTTAAGTTTTGGGCTGACTTTACCATTTTTTGGTTCATATGTTTTTAAATTCAGTGCCAGTTCATTTATTTTAGGTTTAATGATAATTGATAATTAAAACTCAAAATGAATTTCCTAAAAATTTAAAAAACAAAATTTACACCAAACTATGGTACAACGAAAGAAAAATCAGAGATAGCAACGATAATACATAAAATCAAGTTTTTTCTTTATATATATTGCCATTATTACATGGATTATTATTATTGTATTACAATTTCAATAATTGGTTTAAAATTTTTTTTGGTAAATCCTACTGTACATAACTACAAAAAATGTGTAGGGTGGTAACTAGTGACACTTTCAGTCTTATGTGAAATCTAAAATTATACTGAAATAAAAAGTTACGTAATAAATAAATCCTTGATATTATTAACTACACTTAAATTGTAAATCACACAAATGAAGTATTAGTGCAGCTATATAAATATGGGCTTTATAATGGGACATTTAATACAATGAAGTCTACAATATTTGCTTAAATATAATTTAAGTGCTGATAATATATTTTTTTATTTGCGTAATAGATGAGTAACATAATCTCCGTTTAATTCCTCACCAAAAATACACACTTAATTTATTAAAAATTTAAACTATAATATTGGAATACTATAAATTTAGAATCAAAATGTATCGTCTGTCCATCAGGCATGAGAAATATTCATTGAGTATTTACTTTCAAAGTATATAAATTATACAAATATAATTTAAAATAAAATGAACCGAAACTGATAATTTTTGAATAAAAAATCTTATTTGATATTTTATCCTCTAGTGATGAATTTAATTGATAAGGTTTGACATGAAAAGCTAACTGTTTAAAGCAATACATATAAATTTTTGTAACATTATATACTTTTCATTGATAAATTGTCATTTGTTATTAATTAGCCAACCACTTAATCTAGACATTTTATTTCAAATTGGCTATAAAAATATTTTTGAAATTAACATTTGTTAAAAAGTATTAACCATATGAAAAGTTTTGACATAATACACATGTTTTTTCGTATTTGTCATGTCATATTACCAGTATTTCATAATACATGTATTAATTACAATCTTCAGCAATGGATAATGCGTACATCAGCACATGAACGCTTTAAGGTAAATATACATGTATATCTCATCAAATTTTTACACATGGACGTAATTCAGCGCTATACATAAAATCCATCTTACAGTAATCTAATCTAAGATGTAGATTTAAAATACAATACTTAATTACTCCTACTAATTAAAATGTATAATGGAAGAAACATTTTTTTAATCATCACTAAGTGGTCCATATTCATTTCAAAAATATCTAGATATAAAGGAAAAAAATGAAAATATTATTGTATAAAATAAAATGAAAATAATAAAAAAAAATGAAATCTTATCGTAGATAATGTAATTTGATTAAGTAACTATAGATAATTTATAGATCGATATGTAATCACCTCGAAAAATTTTAATCGAATAATTCAATAAATATAAAAATTCAAGCTCGGATGATCAGAGCGTTTGATATTTTGATAGTTTGATAACATTATTTGAATTGATATTGTGCATTTAAAAGCAGTGCCTTTGTCTTATAAAAGTCTCAAATGTTGTCTAATATACATTGTAATCCAAAATATGTGTGTAGTCTGTGTCTATATATACTTCATAAATGAAATATTTTATCTATAAGCGACTATTTAAAATGTTTCCATTAGGAAATAAATTAAATAAATACCAATCTTTAATATTTCATTTAAAATAAAGACAATATTAATAATGTGTATATTAATATTCAAACATGTTTAATATACAATATATACCTATTGAATATATGTCGCCAATTCATATAAAAATTTTTTTTATTTTATAGAATAAATTAAATCCATGTCAGTGTTGTTTTTATGTAATCAGTCAATTATCGATTTTTATTAATGATTATCAAAAATTAAACGCGTGCTTAACCTAGAGATTACGAAAGCAATATTCATATTGCTATAAAATGGATAACGGTAGTTAAGATTTCACGGCAATCTGACATTAATATATTTAGTTTAGTTATATAGCAAATAATTTCTACAAAGAGGCGTGGATTACTTATTTGTCGCAGTACAATAAATCAACCCTTGACAAAAGTCGACATTGTACTGCACAATGCAGCGTATTTATTTAGACAAATATGTTACATTTTTGTCTCATTCTTTTAAATTCATCCATTTCTCACAATTACTTAATCTTAAATTCATTCAATCAACCTATTTTAACTTAATCTAGTTTATTTGCCACAGTGCCATTCACAAATTCCCATGTCCCCATTATGTAACTTTATGTATACCATACATTAAAATTTACATACAAAAATATATTTTTCTCATTCTCAACATGCACATTTCAATTATTGGACAATTTGTCATCTATTGTTATTTTTATTTAACTGTCAAATTATTAGGTATTGTTTAATTTTGTTATTTAATAGAACCGTTTCAATTAAATTTTTACAAACATCTAATATGACTTGATTTAGCTATTGAAATTGCTGATAATAAAGAATATGTAGAAGAAAACTCACAAATAATAATTCCTTGTCACCCTACTCCAACAAATAAAACAATTGAAACTAAAATAAGGTGGACTGAATGGGTTAACAATAATAATTCTTTAACTCCTATGCTAATTTATGATTCTGATACCGGAATAAACCTTCATCATATATTCAAAGATCAATTTTCGATCGTTGAAGATGACAACAATTCCGATTCCTTAAAAATATCCAATGTTACATATAAAGATACAGGAAAATATATTTGCAGTCATCTCATTGAAAACCAAGAAATTAAAACTACACATCATGATCTTATTGTTACAGGTTTTATATTTTTTTAATATATAATATTTAAAATTAATTATTCCAAACAAACAACAAAAAACAACTTTAACGTTTGAACTCTAACAAAATTGAGAACATGCCTAATTTCTCAAGTTCTTTAGACTTGAAGTACATTATTTAAAGGGTTGAGTATAACCATAAAGCTCAAATCCCTATTTCTTGTCAACTTTGTAGTCTGTTTAACCCTAGGAGAAGACTTGGTAATGTAGTTTCAACTGAGGTAAAATATCATAACTGCATCAACCAAATCCTTCATAAGAAATTTTTTGAACATGTAGGTGTCAGTTTGTGAGATTGAAATTTGAGAAGTGCTTTTTATGTGTTAATTTGAAAAACCTCTGTTAGTTGTTGTTATATTAAATTTTTAGGACTGTTTGTTTTTTTATTTTCAAAATAATAGATAGTTTGAGGGTTTTACAATAGAGATGCAAGTTTTGAGATTGACATTTTTAGTAAAGCACTTGATTTTATATATTATCACAGAATTTGTTTTTTTAAACTTTAAGACTCTTTTCATTTTTAAAAAAATACTAATTTTATTTTTGACTGTAAAGGTGTCAATTTCTGAAATTAATATTTATTTTATTTTCTGCGCAGGAAAAAACTGACCTTTAATTACTGTCTGTAAAATTTCGGGAAGTGTCGGTTTTCTAAATAAATAGTGACACAGACCGACATACACATATTTTTGATAACTGTTATTTTATGTAAGTAAGGATTAGTAAATAACTAGTAGTTATATAGTTAACTTTTTAAACTGCGAATGAACTTATCTAATAAAATTAATTACAACGGCTTTTTTAAATAATTAATTGTAAATATCAAGAGATTTATTGTACTTAATCATAAAATTAAATATTGTATATATGTATTAACACTTTGGATCAAAATTATTACACTTATGATTCTCAAATAATAAATTCACATTCAGTTATAAATATCAACTTGAAGGGGATACTTTTAAGTATCTAAAGTGTGCATCTTCATCGTCAAAAAATCAATTTGTTATTTTAACAATACGTTTATATTGCACATTTTGAAATAGAACTTTGTTATTATCAATAGTGACATTAAAATGAAATTACATTTTAACTTTTTCAATATAAATATTATACTCTTATTTTATCTTATAACGATCCAGCATTAAAATTTAAACAAAATAAAATGAAATTAATATTAATTAAGTATATTGTTTTCGGTAATAATCAAATAACTTAAGTTTTATGTCATTACTTTCATCATTACACACTTGTTGAAATTATTATAATTAAAATAAACAATGTTAATATTTAAAATTTTGCTGTTACAATTCAGTATCATTATTTAAACATCATAGATAAATTTATAATTATCAAATCCCATGTATCCAATTTAATTTGACTAATTTTTTATAAGTCAGATGTGATTTCAATGCTTTTTTTCATTTTTGTGAATTATTAACATTATTCATTTATAATGCAACCTAATTTTATTTAATATGTGATTATTTTATGGAATGATCATAAAGCAATGTAAAATAAATTGTAATATTTTTTATCGATATGCGTTTAAAAGCATTTGTTAAACAAGTCTTAGATTCAGAACTGGGTATGACATGTATTATATCTAGAATGTATATTATAATGAACTAGAAATATTTTTATAAAGATATAAAGCCAGAATTTAATTTATGTATAATTACGTTAAATAGTATCTTAGCCTTAACCTTCATTGGCTTAAAAATATTAAAATGTATTAATTGCAAACCTTTTAAACTAGTTTAGTTGTTATTTATTACTATTAATATTCATTATTATTTATTATATACTACATTGGTAGTATGGCGAATTACTAAAATACTTTTAGATTAAATTCGCGTATATCTGTCGACCCTAGTAATGGTTTATTATAATGTTAAAATAATTTTTTTAAAACTATGAAAGAAATTATCTCAAAATTAGTCAGTTAATTAATTATGCTCAATTTTACTTTAGTTTAACTAGAAAAAAATTTTACTATGAATTTAGAATGTTTAAACTAAAATCGCAACGATAGACTGCCAGTTTTAAAATTTTCATATAGGGCCACATTTTTTACCTGCACCCAATGTTGGCTATCCACAGCATTGACTTTATTATCATTTTTATTACACATATAGCTTAAATAGCTCGTGAATGTAGTAGTTTTGAACAATTCATACAAAGCAACATAAAAAGCTAACCTTTAATTAAAAAATAGAAAAAAATAAAATATGGGGAACAATATAAAAAAGTAAACTACACATGCGCTTTTAAATTATAAATAAAGTATGTCCAATATGCATAACACCTTTTCCTTAATTCAAGTATGATAGAATACCCATTAGTCAAACATGACGATTGTTATTGTCAATAATAAATGAATTAATGTAAAAAGTACAATTAATAATAAACAATCATATAAAATTATAACTAAACTCTCCAAAAATGAAAATTTTTAAAAGAATGCATGTGTGTATCCACTTTAAATTTTTAAAGTAATTATATAATCAATACATTTAATTAGTTGAAAATAACCTACCTTTTTCTATGGCTGTAATAAATTTTTGCAATAATTTTTGCAATTAATTATTTCTAAAATACAATATGTAGTTTAATGTGGCTTAAATGATTTTCGATAATTTTGTCATTTCATTTAATATTAAGAATAATGGAATATAATCAAGCTATCCAGTTTTAAATTTTTTAATTAATTTTCAGCTAAATATATCGATAATTTTTAGGGTACTAATAAGATAAATTAGTTTAATTTTTTATGGGATTTTTTATTGATTAATATTATTGGGAAATTATTACTTTATTTAATATAAATTAATAATAAAAATTAATAAAAAAAAATCAAACATATATTTACATTATATATGTTATTTATGTATTAATATATTTTATTTTTTTCATAATATTTAAAATTATGTAAAAATTAATGTTAATATATACTAATATGGCTGTGGTGAACACACTTGATTGATATATTGTTTTATTTACATTTTTTAGGTAAAATAAATTGTACATATAAAGTTGAAAATGGAATTGAATTAATCGAAGGATCCAACGCTACTGTTGTATTAAAATGCACCATGAGGCGGCAAGGTGGTTTAGCATTATTACAATGGAAACATAATGGTCAAGTTATGATTTCAAATGATACCTCCACCACTCTGGAATCCGGAGTTTCATTACATCGACAATTTACAAAAGACATGTATAATATTGATAAACCGTTCATTTGTTCCGTCATAAAAAATGACAACATTACCTGCTCACAAGAGCTGAATATTAAATGTAATTTATATAATTTATCATAGTACATAATGTATATTATATTATACATATAAAATGTTTATAATGGGTTAAATAATAGAAGCATAAATATATTTTAATTTTTAAAGAAACTTTTTAGATTTATCTAATTAAGTCATTTTGTATAATGTTTACTCCGATTTTAAAAAAAGCACATTAATAATTTTATACACTTTTTTTTAAATTTATTTTCAATTTCTTACTACTCGTAATTTGAAAAAAGCTACTCTAAAAAAATATTTAATAATCGATATTAAAATAATGTATGTTTAAATTTTAAATGCGCACTTGTTACAAATTAGCATCTTGTAATAAAACATAAAATGTATTTATATGTATTTACTTTATCGAAAGTTTTAATATGTATCGATTAATTCACCAAGTAAGTGGATACTAATTACTTGATTATTGAAAATCACCTAAATTCTATATGATGGAAAATAAACCTAATATTACCTACTCAATATGCTGATGAGTTACCAAAGTAGTTCATGAGGACCCTTGAAGTTATTATAAAAATTTCAAATTGATAAATACATTTAAAATGATGCATACTAATCAATTTACTTGTAGTCCACTATATATATTTGTATGAAGCATTACACCCAGTCATGTAACAGTCCGTATAATCGGTGAGTAACCTATGATAAAAATTAATGCGACACCGATCTATTTTTATTATGGCAGTATGTAAATTTTAGTTTTTTTTTTTTAATTTTTTTAAATTTACATGTCAATCATATGAATAATTAACATTTTTCAGATAATTCTTACTTACATTATAATGCTACGCAATATTTGTTTGTTTGTGTGTGTGTGATCCACTTTATTTCAATAACTGCCAGTCTTAAAATTTTATAAAGTAAACATTTCAATGATAGTTTTTTCCGGGTGATAATAAGATAAATTTTAACCTCCAAACTTACACCTTACGGGTCTAAAACCCAATTGTTTTTTTTTGAAAATTACGACTTACGACTTACGAAACGAGTTGGAGAATGTAAACAAATATATACGCTAATACGGATTATAAAATCATAAACCGTATCATAAATTTAAATTTACAAAAATTATATCTTCAGGGCCAAAACCCCAAATTACGCTTTTTTTTATGAAAACCGCCCTAGAATTTAAATAAATTTATAGGTGGTACATTTGTATACTGTTGACACACACAAAAAATTTCACTTTAAATAAAAAGCATTTTAGTATTAATATATTTTTTTTCCGAAATATTTTATTTAACCAAAAAATGTGAAATAATGACGGTTCAAAAATTAAAAAAAAAGAAAAAAAGATTTTTGTGATAGAGCTTATTCCAGTTGATATATATACAAAATTTCAACCCCAGAAATCTACGCATTTGCGGTGAAAAATAATTTTTAATATACTATCAACCAATATTTTTCAAATATTTCATATAAAATAAAAATTGAAAATGTAAATATTGGATTTACAATTTCAAAAAAAATTTAAATTGAACGTCTACACATTTCCAATAAAGAAATATGCGTGAAAATCTATATAATTCATTCCTTCGGAATTTTTTTCATTGCTACGCAATTTTTAAATTTCAAATTCTCATTTTCAAAACATTTTAAATAAAATTTATCTAAAAGAACAACGACTACTAAAAGTAATACAACTTTGTTATTATCATTTTTATATTTATTACAATCCTTTTCAATATTGGTAAAATTTGTCTCAAATATGTTTATAAAGTGAAGATTCCGTTAATTATAGTATACAAACTTTTTCCCCGCGTTACTATACTGGAGTCAAATTTTATTATATGTTTAACACAATATTTAAAATAAACTCATTTCCTGTATAATTATACTTGAGATTTTCAACATGGCCAGTGTTCAGAAAAGGCATAATTTTGAATACAAATTAAAATAACAGTGATTCAAAATATTAATAATACAATCAAAATATCAAATTAGTCCAGTGCCCTAAAGTGTTCATTTTGACACTGTAAATCTTACTTTCAAACAATAATTTCTTTAAATGCCTATTTGATGCTTTTAGTAAAATGTGGCTTATTTTTCCAAATTGAGCATTTAAAAAATTATATTCTTAAATATCATGACTGTTTTGTGTTTTAAATTTGAAATATTATTTTAACAGTTTTTGAGTAGTCTTTAAAGCTACGACACTATGCATAGTTTGTGAAAATTTTTATTAGGACCCTATTTTCATTTTCGAATAGCCTCAAACTAGGTAGGTTCGACTCTTGACCCCATTTATCCTGAATCAAGTTCATAATTTTTCACACTCCCTGTAGAAGTCCGTGTAGACCGCTTTGGCGGCCCTTGTCTACAGATTAATTAATTCATCTATTTAACATGATGATTTATCTATTTTAAATACATACATGTATTGTATACAACTTTAATAAATTTTTATAATAATTAGCATTCCTTTGTATTAAATTAAAAACGTGACAATGTCATTTAGCAAATATATATAATTCATATTAACAAATTATTGGCACCACATTTGTTGTAAATTACACTATAATTTATTATACTTTATAATTATTTATGGTACATTAAAGAAATTTTTAACCTCTAATAAAAATTTGCTATTTAAATTTTAAAATGTAATTTTAATTCAAAAATCACGCAGATTAAAAGTGTCACTGTGAATAAACACTTGTAAAAATTAAAATTCGATATTAAATAATGAAATATGATAAGTTTTAATTTCATTTAAAATTTTTATACAGCTGTAAGTTAATTACGCTTACAATGCACCCGTTATCGATTTATAATTAAAAAAATTAATATTAACGAAATTTTTAACATTATAAATTTAAAACTCATTATTTTGTCAAGTATAAGCTGATACCAGCGAGCAGCTGATGTAAAATAATGATAAAATTGTCTTGTGTAAGATTTAATTTTATACTTCATTAATCATTCTTTTTACCCATTGTAACAATGTAAAATGATTTTATAATATATATTTAACTATAAAAACTTTGACTTTATCATTTATTACATGTTAAATACATGCCCTTTAGAATAATTGTATACTTTTTATTAATTGTTTTACAGTTCTTTTTGATAAAATTGCCTAATAAATATAATAGGCTCAATTCTATTTTAGAAAATATTCTAGTTTTAATCAATATATGATTTAATTATTTTATGCACGGTACAAAATATATACTTTAGACAATTTATCAATGACCAAATTTGACACATTCTGATTTTGATGTGTCTAATGTAATTTAATAACCGTTGTAAAGATTTGTTTATACGAATAACAAATTACATGTAAATTTGATTTTCACGGTAGATATAAGATTAATTACTATTGATTAAAATTTTTATTTTTTAGTTTAATTGGACATTTAATGTTTTTAAATTTATTTTAACTTAGATCGACCTAAAAACCTTAAAATTACCCCCAACAAAAGCAATTACAATAATGGAGACCAAGTGAATTGTACATCAGATGGTAATCCTGTACCACTTATAACGTGGCAAACATTAGACGAAAGAGTAATTTCAACTGGAAAAGGTTACGCTGTGTTAACAATATCCGACGGAATAAAATTAAATAATAACAATTCAAAATTAACAACCAACGAAAATCTTGATGTGGAAAACAAACCATTTGAAGCTGACACGTCTGAACCATTTAAAGTCGATGAGACGTCTAGCCTAGTACAACTTAAACGTAAAATGGCAAAACAAATTGATCTTGTTAGAAATGAATCTATTGAATCACCTATTGTACATTATCAAAATGAAATTCAATTATTTTGTATTTCCAAAAGCAACATTTCTGGTATTGTTGAAGAGAAAGTTGCGACAATTTCAGTCTATATTAATAGTAATATTTTATATATAAAATTACAAAAACGTTGTTTTCAAAAAAAATTGTGTAACAATGTTGTCATGCCAATCGAAATATATTTTAATAGTAATGGATAAGCTAAATTTGGTAAACAATAAAATCTGAGTGAATTTTTTATTTGACATAGAAATTTTGATAACTCAAATTCATTTTAAAGGATTTCACCCATGTTTCCTCATTTTTTCAGATTTAGACATGTAGTGGTATAATAAAATTGTTCCCAGTTGGTATTGAAACACAAATTTTTAGTTTTAAAAAATTTGCCTCAGCTTTGGCAGAATACAATAATTCCGTTTCTATGCAAAATTGTGATTTTTTTTTAATTTACTATTAATATTTAATATAATATTATAATAATGTAATATTATTATATTTTATTTCTAAAAAATGTTTAAATTTGTAATTTTTAGATATATTAGAATCGCAGGAAGCTGGATCGGGTGATTTTTACTTTATATTTAATTTATTATCATGATTGTTTAATATACAGAGTGGTTCACTTATATCTGAAAATTATCCTTCAAGAGTTAGTTTTAAAAAAACTTCAAAAAGCCATACCTTTAAGGTTTGCTAACAAATATAATCTAAAAATTCCCTTTGAAGGATTTATTTAAAAAAAATCTTAAAAAACCCTCCCCTTTAACCCCTACGAGACTTCATTTTTAGAAATATTTACACTAATTTTATTAAAATTTTTATTTAATGAAAACTTAAATTTAAAAAACTTAAAGCCAAACTATTTCATAAAATAATTTCGAAACTTATTCAATGTGAACACTTTAAAGTGTCACTATTAAAATACAATACTCTTCGTTTTCTATGAGCTATAAAATTGTTCTAAAACAGTGAGCCTTATTTTAGTCTGTATGTAGCAAGCAAAATTATTTTTAAAAATATTCAATCTAAGCAATATTTTTAGAGCCTTATCATATTTTAATTAACAAATTAATTAAATAGTCACATAAATGTATTATTATTTACATTTTTGTATAAAAATTAATTTGAAAATTCCAAAATTGCATATACAGTCAATTCTGTTATATATGAACATCCTAGAATATGAACATAACAATTTTGTTTGAACAAACATTGTTTGGACACCTCGAAACTTCTTATTACAGTCAATTCCGTTCTATATTAAAACCCTGGAATATGAACTCGACAATTCTGTTTGAACAAACATTATTTGGACATTTCAAAGCTTTTAATTACAGTCAATTCTCTTATATATGAACATCCTATAATATGAACTCAAATCAATATTAACACGACAATTCTGTTTGAACAAACATTGTTTGGACATTTCAAAACTTTTAATTTTATTATTATCGCCATTCATATGTGTTTATATTACAGTATAGTATAACATGATCCAAACCTGGTCTCTTTATGTTCATATAAAACAGAATTGACTGTATAGATGAACCAAAGTGCATATATAAGTGAACAACTCTGTAACCGTAGTATAATTTAATTTTTATTTACTATTAATTAATAAGTATATTTATAATTATAAATAGTACGCTGGAAATTCATGCGATAATTACCAAATTAGCTAACTAATATGAAAATAACTTTAATAATAATAATACAATAAGTTTGTTAGTTATTACATTTTATAATGTTATTTTATTAAATTTAACTTTAAAATCACATTCAAACCGACGAATTTTTTAAATACTCTAATATTGTTTGTAAATTAAATATTGATAAAACTGAAAAAAATTTATTTGAAAATAATTTTTTGTTATGTAATAAAAATTCTAGTTAAATATTTTTCGATGATGTAACAGTATCAAATTATTTAAATGGGACATATTTATTTATATTATACCCAATTTCGATAGTTTGATGATTTATTATTTAAATTAAGTAGATATAATGATTAATGTTTAATTTAACAAATATATTAAAATTATGTGGATAATACGATCTTGAAAAATATTGTTTTCTAGAATAGATGTGTTAATTGATTATACTGTTAAAGTTATTAAATATAAAGTATAACAATAATAATACATTTTACTTCATTTTATAATTATTTTATATGTATTATACTATTTTTATAAATATCTATTTAGCACAGGAAAGTTACTCTTTACAAACTATAATTTTGATTGCATGTGGCGGTGTTCTTTTTTTAATATTAATTATAATATTGATTGTATTCTGTGTGCGACGACAGAAAAGGTCAAATAAAAAGGAAATGTCTAAAGAAAAGTACATTTTAATATCGTTATAATCATTATTATTATGTTATATTATATGATATGGTAATATACATTTTTATGATGGGACTAGAGCAGTGGTGCACAACCTGCGGCCTTATGGTTGCATGCGGCCGTTGGCAATCCATGTAATCATAATGAAATATATCATTTCAATTCAAATTCAAGGGAAATATTTTTATTAAAATGTTACATTTTTGACTTTGCCATCTTTTTTAAAATAAATTTTAACTCTCAAAGTCAAATTAAATTTTGGGCGGCCCTAGTATCAATGAGTAAAGTAGTTCTGCGGTTGAATTGATGGAAAGTTTGTGCACCCTGTGTTTAAAATTATCATTTTTTAATATTATTTAAATATAGCATGTAGTCCACCTTAAGTACTATTGTTTTATATTATCGTTACATATACAAAGTAATTAATTAATTAGTTAAAAATGTAAGTCTGTTTATTTATTTATTCCAGTTTATTTAAGAAAATAAGAGGAGTCGAGTTTTATATTCATAATTTCATACTCCTATTCAGTTTTGCGAGTGTAATGTTTTATTCCAAATTTCATTTTCAGAAATGTAGTCTTTCAATGTCAAAAACGTCAATTATCCCTTTTTTTAAATTTAAACAAGTCCTAGAATTATCAAAAATACAAAATCTGATAAATATTTTAAAATTATAAACATTATGATCAATTTCAATGACAAAATCTTATATTTTTACATTTTATCTTTACTATAATATAAAACTATTATACTAACACTGAAAATTTAATTATTTAATTATTATAATATCATAATAGGCAAGCGATGAGTGAAAACAAACCTTATTGTCGTGAAAACGGTCAATTATTGACGAATGGAACAGTGAGGGCATAATTTAAAAATTATAAAAGTATGTTTAAAAGTTATTTAAAAATTATTTATCATATATGATTTTTCATAAATATAGGGCTACTACAAAATTACATGAAATCACAATCTCACATTTATCATTTACTCTTATTTGTTAATAAAAGTTATAAATACAAAATTGAAAAATTATCAGTCAGTTATTATTAGTCAGCTATATTATTATTAGAGTTATTAATCAGTGATATCAATAAAAAAGTGCCAATGTGAGGCTAGGCAAAAACATAACATACAGCATGCAGAAATTTAACACAAATCAAACTTATTCTTTCTTATATAAACTCAAAATTTCCAAAATAAGGTCCGTATTATACGGATGTATATTTAGATTCAGAATGTCAATAAATTTATAATCATAATTATAAATAAACTTACTTTTACAATCTAAGAAATGTTGAAAAGATCGATAACGATTATAAGAAGTAATATAGTGTAATTTTTTTTCATATAATAATAAACATATTTATTTTTATACATGATTAGGTTGACTGTTATGTACTACGTACAAATAGCACGTATCTCTGCTGAAGGCAATTTTTATTATATCAAAAAATTCACGTTGAAAATCTAACTTAAAAATTCTACTATTCACTATTATCAATCCCCGTAGCCTAGTTCTACCGAGGGAACATTTTTATACTACCAAAAAATAAATTTACAATCTAACTTAAAAATCCTACTATTCACTATTATCAATCCTTTAAAGAAGTGGTTTCCAAATTTGTTTCAGGTTGAACCATCATATTACATTACTTTTTACTTTAAAGTGAATTATTAGATCTTAATTTTTTGTTTATTACATTGCTATTGCGTAAAAAATTTTAAAAACAATTATCCCATTTTTTTAATTTATTAGACAGAATGTGTGTATAATATTAAAAATAAAGTTAAAACTTTTTAATTTATTAGACAGAATGTGTGTATAATATTAAAAATAAAGTAAAAACAGTATAATTCTAAAAATTGTCATAAATAGCATAAATTCCAGAAAAAATGAAATTATATAAACCTATTTTGTCATTTTCAATGTGATGATATATATTCAATATCAATTTAATAAATACTCAAAAATGCCAAAATTTCAAAGGATTGTAATAAATATAAAAATGATATTAACAAAGTTGTATTACTTTTAGTTTCGCTGTTGTAGTTTTTATTTAAATTTTATTCAAAATGTTTTGAAAATGAGAATTTGAAATTTAAAAATTGCGAAGGAATGAATTATATAGATTTTTATTCATATTTCTTTATTGGAAATGTGTAGACGTTCACTGCACATTTTTTTGAAATTGTAGGATCAATATTTACATTTTCAATTTTTATTTTAATCGAAATATTTAAAAAATATTGGTTGATAATATATTAAAAATTATTTTTTATCGGTAATGCGTAGATTTCGAGGGTTGAACTTTTTTATTTATATCAACTCGTTTGATTTTTAAAAAGAGGGACAACAGGGGTTTTTGATCCTTTAGATGTGAAATTGGGAGGTTGAAATTTATGTTATTATACGTCCTGTATTTAAAATGTGTATTTAAAAAACTGTAATTAAAATCTTGACTTTATAAAATTCTAAGCCACTACATTATCAGTTAATTCCAAATCAATTTTAATTTTTAAAATAAACGTTATCAAAACATTGTTACGTTTTTTATTTTAAAAGTTAATTTCTTAGTGTTATGTTTTATTTATCATTACAGTAATTAAATCATTGATATTAAATTTAATCTAAATATTAATTTTTAGACAAATTCGTAATAAATCTACAGAAAAATTAAAAATTGACAATTTTGATACACCAATAAAATTCTCAGAAAGTTATGCAAGTAAATGGACATCTGTAGATACATTTGACAGGCAATTTGCGGAACCCGATTATAGCCGTTATATTGTAGTGGGTTCGTTCGCGGCAATGATTATTTATTTTGCATATTTAAGAAAACCAAATAAATTGGATGTTCTTTTGGATGAAATATGGGATTAATGCGGCTTTAAATGGTTAATATCATAAAATTTGTAAATATTTTATTAAAATTGATGTATTATGTTTTTTAAATAAATTTTTTCAACGTTTGACTTAATTTACATATTAATATATTTCATTTGTCTGCACTAGAGCACAATCGAACCTACCAAACTCGAAGCCACCGAAAATGAATAATACACCACAAATGTATTCTTCCAAAACTACAAATTAATTATGTTTCTTAGTAACTTATTCGAATTTTATTTTATTTTATTATTTGATTTTTAAAATACTATCTACATTATTTATGTTTGTGTCTAGAGCAGGGGTATCAATTATGCGGCCCGCCCTCAATTGTGGAATTTCCGTTATAATATTAATTTTTATAACAATTTTTTATACATATTTCTTTTTTTACAGGTTTTTCATATATTTTTCATGATTCATTTATTCATAATTACAATTTTAAAATAATTGTACAGTTATTCCATTATTATTGTTGCTATTATTAATATTTATATTATTTCATTTTATGAATTAAAAGTATTATAAATTAATTAAAACTGTTAGTTTTAACAATGTTTTGAATAAGATTTTTTTGTGCAGCCCGCATAATAGTTTTTTCACATTTGGTCCACCAAGAAAATTGACACTAGAGACATAAATTTTTTATTGCGTTATCAAGAAGCAACTGTCTGAGAGCTTTTCAACCAATATTATAAACCTAAATACGCGTTAATCAAAATAAGTTAATCATGTTTGCTTGATTTGAATTTTAATAAAAAAAAATACAAATATTTTTCGTAGAAATTACTTTAGAAATTTGTGATTAAAGTATTGTTCCATTTAATGAATTTTATGGTATAAAAACATTAATGTATCTATGCATTCTAATAATTGAGTAAATAATTTCGGTGACCTATTTATTATATATTTAAATGCAATTCTCAATTTATTCAATCAGTGTACAAACTTTATAATACAAAATAAATTTAAAATTGCTCTCTTTATTCTCGAAATTTTGAAAAACAAATATTTTAGTCCGTCAATATATAGAAATGTAATTTTAACATTATAATATAAATAGGAATACTAATATTAAGTGTTACATTTTTGGAAAATTTTACTTCACGTTAAGAAAAAATTTCAATTTTTCATCAAGATTATTAATATTTCTGACACGGTTCACTGGTAATCTAAAAATTAATGATAAAAGCAATAAGCATTCTTATATTATGTTGTGAATCTTCTTTTATCAGTCATAAAAGGGCCACGGCTATGAATCTAAACCCCAAATTTCCTTATTAAAGAATTTTAGGTTTATTTATTATAATATTATAATCTATAATTATAGATGACTTTATTTTAAATTATTCTGGGTAAACATGCCGCACCCAATATGATATTATAAATATAACATTATAGCACATTCATTAACTAATAATTATTTATTAATTGCATGTAAATATCAAAGCAAACACCACATTCAATTTTTTATAAAGTTCAGCTTCATTATTAAAAAACGACAATATATGTTTGATATTTCTCGCTAATTGATTTTACTGATTTTAAGAAAAAACTGCTGAAAATAAAAAAATGTAACATAAAGTTTAGTTAAAATTTTTCAATGTGTTAAGCACCTAATAATACATTAATCAACAATGTAAACATAAAAATTTAATTAGATACTGTATTTTAAAGCTGTTATACATTCAAAAAATGAAAATGTCGATGGAATGTTCAAAAACGTATTTAAATTACTTTACAGAACTCAAACAAATCCTAAAATTTTAAACAAATTAATTAATTTTTTGTATCAAAATTACTTCAATTTAAAAAATTTTCACGTCGGTATTGATGGTATGTATTATTTTTCATTATTTTATTCATATTTCGATACTACCAACTAACTATATTGTATGTTGTTAAATCATAAATTTAGCGAATTACTCAGTGACATTTTATAAAATTTAAAAATCACTAACTGAATCAAGCATTGCCCTTTATTATCCTTTAATTGTATATAAAATTGAGGGTTATGTAACCGATTATTTAAAAAATTAACGGTCGTATAATTTATAAAATTAAAATTCCATACAGGTTTTCGCGAGTGATGTTTATATTTTATTTTCCGAAAGAGAGTCCTGCATGGTCAATAATCGAATAGACAATTTTTTAAATATAAAATCTGCGCTAAAATTTAAAAAAAAATAAATTCGGGGTCATTTTTACAAATTGGGTCCTTCAAGGTAAAAAACCACAATTCTTTCTTTTTTTTAATTCAAAACCGTCCTAGTAATATAAAAATACACAATCTGCAAAACACTTTACAATCATTAATATTATGATAATTTTGAATTTAAAAATCTTATTATAACCCCAAATTACTGTTTTTTGTAAAAATCAAAAAAGACCCAGAATTGTATACAATATAAATTTTGGAATACTTTTTAAAATGATAAGCATTATCATAAATGCCAAACTAAACAAAGGTTCTTTTTACGATCAAAACCCAGAGTATTTTTTTTTAAAAATTACAGATGATACATTTATATCCAATTAACACATAAAAAATTAAATGATATAATATTATCAATCAATATTTTTCAAAAGTGTAGTGAAATGTTGAGATAGAAACAGGTTTTGGTGAGATAAGGATAATTCTCTGAACAATTCAAAAATATACACGAGAAGAAAAGCTATACAGCAGTAATTCTTAACCGGGGTGCATAATCAATTTTTGGGGTGCACAGAGCTATTTTCAATTTTTTTTCTAAATGAGTGAAATTACATAATTGNGTGAGACATCCATCTGGCCTTTGACAATGCTCCAGGTTTTTTTAGGGATATTTCACCACCAAAAATTATTGCGTAATGTATGAAACGTAAACGTAAAATAATAAATAATAAAATAATAATATTAAACGTAAAATAAAATGATAATAATAATATTTACTTTATTATAAAAATAACAAAGTTTGTTATAAACATCTATTTAACTTCTTCATTAGTAAAATATTAATCCAAGGAATATAATTAACGTTTTTATTAAAATTAAAAATATACATTAAAACTCACAATAAATAAATTTTGATTTTAAGCTTCGCTAATCATTGGTTTACAAATTCAATTAAGACAGAAACTACAAAACTAAATAGTATCAAAAAATATAATAAGTTATGGCGTCGAAACAACTTCGGACTTGAAAATATTGTTTTATCCAAATTATTTATATATCAAGACTATTTTGAATAAACATTGAAATTTAGATTTATTTAAATTTGTATTGTAACAAGATCATGTACTATGCACGTACAAAACTATAAATAGTTGTACTTAAATATAACTGATGTCGTTTGAAAAATCTAAAATTACGTATACATAATAATATTACATTAGTAAACGTAAATTATACGTGTAGAAAATTAATACGTTTGCATTTATAATATATTCTATAATATACTAGGTTCACTGCTATGTACTACGTACAATTGGAAGTAGCTCTGCCGAGGGCATTTTTTTATTATACTTAAAAAATACATTCACGTTTCAAATCTAACTTAAAAATACTACTATTCACCATTATCAATCCTTTAATTAATAATTTAAATTAAAATTTAAAAATTGCGAAGGAATGAATTATATAGATTGTCACCCATATTTCTTTATTGGAAATGTGTACACGTTCAATGCACATTTTTTTTGAAATTGTAGGATCAATATAACCATTTTCAATTTTTATTTTAATCAAAATATTTGAAAAATATTGGTTGATAATATATTAAGAATTATTTTTCATCGGGAATGCGTAGATTTCTCGGGTTGAACATTGGTTCATAATATATTAAAAATTATTTTTCATCGGGAATGCGTAGATTTCTCAGGTTAAACTTTTGTATTTATATCAACTGGAATAAGCTCTATCAGAATAATTTTTTTTTTAATTTTTGGACCGTTAATTATTTCACATTGTTCGTTTTAATAAAATATTTCGAAAAAAAAATATATGTATACTAAAATGCTTTTTGGACCGTGAAGTCGTCACTTATTCAAATTGAAATTTTTTGAAATTCTAGGGCTGTTTTCAAAAAAAAAAGAAAGGGAATTTGTGGTTTTGTCCATGAAAATATAATTTTTTTAAATTTAAATTTATGATAATGTTTATGATTTTAAAATCCGCATCAGTGTATTTTTTTAAATTTAAATTTATGATAATGTTTATGATTTTAAAATCCGCATCAGCATTTTAAATTTATGATAATGTTTATGATTTTAAAATTCGCATCAGCGTATATATTTTATTTAAATTCTTTAACTCGTTTGATTTTCAAAAAGAGGGACAACAGGGGTTTTTGATACGTCAGATGTGAGTTTGGGAGGTTTAAATTTATTTTGCGAACACCCCTGGAAAAAACTGTAATTGAAATGTGGACTTTATAAAATTCTAAGACGGGTAGTTATTTAAATAAAGTGGAACACACACTCACACTCACATACAAAAATCGCATAGCATATTATATAAGTAAAAATAATAATACAATGTATATTAATATCAATAATTAATATATTAAATTTTCCATTTCAAAGCAAATGATTGGTGACCATTCTTTATTACGATACCATTTCAGAAAGATCGGAAAAAAATTGTTGGGTCCATTATATCAACAATTTTAGCTGAATATTTCACCTTTATTTTCTTTCTATGACAGTTTTCATTTTCTCAAAAAAGGTAATCTGGGGTTTTGATCGTAAAAATACACTTTTTTGACGTTGCCTTTTATTATAATTCTTACGATTTTAAAACAATCCCAGCATTTATATGTTATAAAATTTTAGGACATATTTCCTTATAATACAAGGATAATTTGTAGGTTTTGACGGGGAGGATTTAGAACAATGTTAATGAATTTTAAAACACATCCCAGAATATATGTTTTATTCAATTTTTGGGCTGAATTTTTTTATACAATAGGGAAAATTGGGTGTTTCACCCTGAAGGATACAAATTCTGAATTTGAAAAATAGATAAAAATACGTACTAAAAAAAAATATATTAGAAATTAGGTTTTTTGAATTATACGACTGTCAATTGTTTAAACAAACGGCAACACACAGAGAAACACACTCACAGATATTTATTTTTATATAAGTAAAAGATCGTGTCCGTTTACAATATCGTAAATCACATGATCGTAAATCAAAAGTTTGTAAATTCAAATGATGGTAAATCAAAAGATCGTATTTATTTTGTTTAATTTTAAATTAAATAATTCATTAACTAGTTATAGTTACCTTAACTAGTTCATTTAATTTAGACTACAGACCCAAGTTAAAACTGAAATATTAAGATACCATATTATACCTACAAACCATATTACGATATATTACCATAAACCATTTACGATCATTTGATTTACGATCTTTTGATAGTGCACCTAAAGCAGTGGTAGTAAACCGGGGGTGCATAATCAATTTTTGGGATGCACAGAGCTATTTTCAGTTTTTTTTAATTAATTTTTAATTTTAATTAATATAATAGTTAGTTAAAAATTAATTAATTAATGTTTTTTCTAAATGAGTTAAATTACATAATTAATATGATTATTATTAACAAAAAAATTAGATATAAGACATAATTTCATCTTGTTAATACTTATTAAGTTAATTAAATAACTAACGCTCATTGAATTTATTCACAATCATTTAATAATCAAATTAATTTTGTTTTTTCAACTTTTTAAGATTTACAAATTATGTATTTTAATATATAAATTATCATAGTTTTTAACCTTTTCTAAGGATATCTAAAAGAAGACAATGAAATAACAATTACTTAGAATTTGGTTTTATTTGTCGTAATGATGCAGATGAAACCGAAAAACCTCAGTGCATTTACTTTTCACGTTTTATGCAATAATA
>LWCA01001251.1:0-10625 GCA_001642005.1 Intoshia linei | reverse complement strand
TATAATGAAATTAAAAGTTACTTCATCGATATCATTAGTAAACGTTAGTTGTTCTTGAAGTTCTTTCTTTTCTTGATTATATATAGCACGAATTGATTTTGTTTCTTTAGAGGGAGTAATTCGACAGTGAGTTTCAGACAGACGAGACAGACATTCGATAGTGCTCTAGACGTCCACAATTCAAACATTTAAATGTATTATTTTCTCGATAGTTTAAGTTAATTTTTGATATTTCAAATTTTCCATAATTAAAATTAATAATTTTAAATTGGGATACAACTAGTTTACATTTTTCCAAGTCTTGAAAATCTACTGATAGTAATTCATTTTCTAGTCTAGGATGATTAATTCCTGATACTAGTTGGTCTCTTATTCTTTCATTTAAGTCAGTAAAATTACAATTTTTTGATAATATATACAGTTTTTGAATGAATGTTTCACCCTCTTCATTGGATTTCCTCATTAAGCTTTGGAATTTTTTTCGCAATATTGAAACATTATAGGATTTCCACGACAATATTTCATTTTTATAGGCATTATATCCTTTCAACTTACAATTTTCTAGTCTGTCTCTCGCATGCTTACTTATATATAATTTTAGTATTGTACATTTTTCTACTTCCTATATTTTCTCTTCTAGTGATACCATCACTTCAAATTGTGTAAACCAATCACGTGGTTCAATTAAAAATGTTCCGTTTTCATCAATTAAATTGTCCAATTTTGGTAGGTTATTGATTAGATTGGACATTGCAGAAATTATATTGTAATGTTTTAGATAGTAAGATATTTACAATATAAATCTTATATTTAATTTAATATAAATTCTGGACGATATTACAAATCAATAAAGTTTAAAATGTGACAAGATTACAGTCTTGATGTTATAAATGTTGTATGCAAAAATTTATAAAAAATTAGTCAAAACTATGTGAAATGTGTATATAAATGCAAACAAAAAACAATTTACAAATATAAATTTTAATTACGTAGATTGCACCTTTATTTTTTATAACTTCAGTTAATCTTGACGGAAAGGATTGAACCAATCGTTGAATTTCATCAACATCCAGCGAATCCCAAATAATACCAATTTCAGCTTTAAATTCGTCAAGACTACGGTAAACCTTGGTGCCAGGGTATAGACGATGAACCATTATAGCCCATAGATTTTCAATTGGATTACAATCAGGACTATAAGGTGGTCAATCAAGTACCGATATGCTATTTTCCTTCAAAAATCCAATTTGTATTAATTTTAGTAAAAACGTGAGGTCTAGCATTATCTTGAATCAATATAAACCCGGTTTGATGGAACGCCATATAGAATTTACACAATATATTTATATAAACATCAGAATTTACATTAGATTCTACGAAATGGAGTGATGTAGATCCATTGTAGCCCATGCCTGCCCAAATAATAATAACTTTCTACCAAAGAATTTTCTGAGTTCCTTTTCATGAGTCCAATAATGCCCATGCCCGTCTCGTCCATCCAACAAAAAACCTTTTTCATCAGAGAAGATTATTTGATCCAAACTGAGATTTTTTAAACACAGTCGAATTAGAATTTTTTGCCCATGTTAAAATCCTTTAGTATTCAGAACTCCATTCGAAATTTAATATATATTTCTGTATTTATTACATGTAAATAGTATTTGTTGAAACATTTAGGCCCAAATCTTGAATTATATGAGCTGCAATTGGAGTGTCATTATTGAGCATAATTCTAGACATGTTTCTTTTAGATCGTTCATCCAACAAATAAGGTCTTCCACCTCATAAATCATACTTATCGTCACGTTTAATAATATTAAGTATACAACCATAACAATGGTTTAACATGCGTGTATTTCACCAATTGCGACATTTTCTTCAAGCAAGGAAGTAATACATCCTTGTTCGAATTCAGATAAGAGTGTACCTCGTTGTGGCATGGTACAATCTTTTCAATTAGATAACAGATAAGATAAAAATAAAATAATAATCATAATTTCACATAGTTTTGGGCAATACATAAATTTATAATATTTTTAATTGTTAATTATTTTATAAAATATTAAACTTATCACAAATTATTAGTCCTTTTCATAGTGTGAAAAATAATAAATTAGCATTTAACATGTTATCTGGGAAAAATAAACTTTTCACATAGTTTTGAAGTTGAGTTTATATCTCTGACAGACCGTGGATAGGGCAGTGGTTATATGACTAATCCAGATTATCATATAAACTACTATATTAATAGGTGATATTAGAAAAATTTTTCATATTTTGGGTAAAATTTTTTTAGTCAAGGAGGATGACGCTTAAAAAAGACACAGGATATTTTTATCTGTGACACCAAGTCTTATATATACCATGATATCATAATACCATGTATTTTACATGTAATCTTTTTGATTTAAAATTTAAAAGCTATCTACATATTATCTATAGATTTTGTGTATAAATAATATAATATAACACGGTGTAACCAAATGAAAATTTTTTCGATAACCGAATAATTTTAATTTATTATTGATCTAGTCAATAATATCAATTTATAACTCCAACGAATACGCTTTTAGGTCGAACAGAGGATTTTATATAACTAGATACAATATTACTTTAATAAGTAAAACTTGTTTGTTTCACCAATGTTTTACATTAAAAATAAAAATAATTATATAAAATTAAAAATAGATTCTAATATATAAGAATCAGTATTTTTAACTATTAAAAATAAATTAATATAATTACCTAGTTCGTGAAAATGAGTTGCAAATAAGCAGAAGCATTTAATATTTTTAACAAGGTACTTGGAAATTGCCCATGATAAACCAAACCCATCGTAAGTAGAGGTTCCTCTTCCAAGTTCATCAATAATAACAAGAGAATGGGAAGACGCAGTATTAATAATTGAAGACATTTCGAGCATTTCATTCATAAAGGTAGACAATCCCATCAAGGTTGAATCATTGGAACCAATCCGACACAAAACAGAATCTACAAGAGAAATGTGAGCTTCGTCTGCAGCTACATAACAGCCCATATGAGCCATAATGACAGCTAATCCAACTGAACGAATATATGTTGATTTTCCACCCATATTCGGACCAGTGATCAATTTAAAAATGGCTGAATCAGGTTTATAAAACGTACAGTCATTTGAAATAAATTCAATATCTTGCTTTAATTCCACAATTGGATGTCTCAAATTTTTAAAAATAATTTGTCCTTCAGAGTGGAATTGTGGTCTAACAAAAGGAAAACTAGATTCACTGATTAAAACAGCGAAAGCTACAAGAACATCAAGCTTTGCGGTAACGTTTAAAAGCTGATCAAACACATTTATGTACTGATAACATGTATCTGTAATGCTTTTCAACAATTTTTTTTCCTCGCAGTCATATTCCTGGAAAATGTCATTGTACAATTCACTATAATTTTCTAAAGCATTATTAGTAAACCTTACACCCGCCTTTTGTGTATCTATTACATTAAACTGCTTTTTTGATACATAAGGACGTAATAATGGTTCATCTTTTAAAACAATGCGGTATAAGAACGTTATTTTGTGGTTGGTTTTTACTTTTTCCAATTTAATATTGCAATCAAATTCATCTTTTACCCTGTTGTATTCTTTTTCAACTTTAGAATTAATTTTTTCAAGTTTATCTATTAAAGAAAATAATTCTTCAGAAACATTAGGACGAATAAAACTAGTAAACATGTCACGTTCTTTTCTTTCATATTTGTTCAAATCTATAAATTTGTTAATCATTTTTTGATAAGGCTTAAATTTACAAAGTATATCTATTAAGACACCTGAAAATGTGTTTTGTAATATTTTCCCGTTACTTGAACTAAAACTGTCAGATTCCGTTAATATGTTATACAAATTTTCACAACTTTCTATAGATTGATAAATAGCTATCAATTTTTCAATATCAAGATTTTTTCTACGAAAACAACGACCCACTTTATACAAATTTCCAAGTTCCGGTAAAACATTATTATTCAATAATTTGAGTAAATTTGAATCTTTTATGAACAATTCCACGACATCTAACCTCTCATTGATCAATCCAATATCGTGTAATGGTTGTTTTATCCAGGTTGCTAATAATTGACTACCATGAAAAGTTTTGCATTGATTCAACAAATCATATAAACAGTCCACTGATTTTATACATCCAACCTTTAGTTTTTCCTTTGTATAATCGAATAAATTAATAGCTCGCGATGCTGCTAAATCGACTCGAACGTATCTTTTATGAGAATATTCTTCAATTATATAAAACCCTGCATTTTTATCAACTGAATGGGTAGAAAGTAAATGATATTGTTTCATTAGAACATCGATAGCCATACACATTCCTTTAGTTAAATTGTTGATAAAATACATGTAATTTTTGTTTAATAATATTTTAATTTCACTGACTGTTTCGTCTTTATCAAATACTTCTTTATCAGATAAGTGACTAACAATGACACTACATTTATCCAGTAATTTTTGTAGTGAATTTTTAATTGTATGATTCATTTTTCCATTAAGAATAGCTTCTTGCGGATATAATTGCACAATTATAGTTTGTAAATTATTAAACTTGTCATCATCCATAAAACTGGACACTTTGATTAGTTGGTTGAATTGATCTAAAAAAGCTACATCCACGTTGAAATTTGAACCAACTGATATTGACAAAACTCCACTCTTTTCGGATGCGTTAAAATGATCTACTAGTATATCTTCAAATTGACTTATATCTCCGGGAGAACCCTTGGCTTTCAAAAACCAATTTCCAATGCATAAATTGGATACAGAATCAATATCTTGACAATATTTTATATTTTCATAAACAAGTATTCTTTTTCTCAAAGTAAATAAAATTTGGCGCACCACTGTAGCATATCTATAATTTGACAACTTAACTTTTTTTAATCCTTCACTGTCACATTTTAATAAATCCGGACAGTCTAGTATTTTATGGACCACATCTTCTGCCTCTTCGTTAAATAAAACATACGAGTCTCCATGTTTAAAACATGTAAATGTATCACTTTGTACATTCGATTGGTAAAAATCCCACGCTTTTGATTCAAATTCATCCATTAATTAATAAAATTATATTTAAATTGCATGTAATTCTATTGTGACAAAACTAGGGTTGCCAACTGTCTGGACAATAAATTAGTCAACAAGTTATGTAAGAGACGTATGTATGTATCCATAGACGTAAAACGATCAAATTTAAGTGAAATATTTTTTATTTTATTTTACATGGATCCATAATTTGTGATAAAACTCAGTCCGGCAGTGTGTAATAAAACAGCATAAAATGATTTTTTTGGGAAGATTGAATTTTAATTTTTTATATTCTGTTTATGTGTCCGTTTATCCAAATTTTCATTTTATGATCACACCTGAAAAACAATTTTTTAAAATTTCTAAGGTGAGGATGTCTTGATTTACATTAATTAAAGATATTGTTAAAGTTCTACTTTAAAAATTTATGAACAATGTTATAGGGATAATAGAATAAGAAAAGCATTTTTAATGAAACTTTGTAGTTTTTTTAAATTAACGAGGACATACAGAGTTGTGCACTGAGATACGAGCTGTTGTGCAACTCAATGAACGCTATTGTGCAACTAGATACCAACTAGTGTGCATCCACATACGGACAATTTTAAATTTTGATTGTATAGTGCATTGGCCACCCAACTACAGCCCGCAATTTTATTTTATCCGGCCCACGAATTACAAATCTATTACATAAAACACATGTAATATCTTACAAATTATCATATATAATCAAATTAGATTTTAAATATATACTATCGACTTGACATTTCTAGATCATGATAAACTTATCAATTCGTTAACTTAAATTATACCGTCATGTATATTTTCCATTTGGCCCGCGAATTTTTTTTTTAATTATTCCGGCCCCCATGTCGAAAAGTTTGGTGACCACTGGTATAGTGCAATAGTTTACCTTAAAATTTAAAATTGGACGAAATTCCCCTGGTTTCTCCAAAAAATTATATTAGTTTACAGTTCATGGAATGTTCTGATGAGCTATTATCTCAAAAACTATTTGAATATGACAATGATGTGTTTTAGTTTCAAATGAAGCATCATTCCACTTCAGTGCACTGGTCAATTTTTTCTCAAAACCTAAAAAGTAATTTTTACACTAAATTTTCCATAATATAAAATAATAAAGTATAAATAATTGGAGCAAATAATGAGATATTTTTTTATATAAAATATTTAGTTACCTACTTCCAAACCCTTATAAAAATGAAACAGAGTCAATAATCACAATTACAAAAAAGCTTTGAAAGTATTCTACAATATCGCGTAGATATTTTTTCAATTTTATGATTAGGAATATCTGAAAGTACAACTAAAAAAATCTGTATAATAGTAACAGTAATACCTTGCTATAAGTATTATCGTGAACATGAAAATTGACCTCGTATAAGTAACGCTATAAGTAACAAATATTTTTTATCAATAATTAATGGATTAAGTCCATTTAAAAACATTTTTCGAGTGAATTTATCATACCAACATTGATAGAGATGCTCAATTTTAAGTAAAGTAATACAGGTTAATTCCTCGTTAATAAAATAATTGATCCTCAAAAGTAATCTCATTCCGTTAACAAGGATTTTTTTTATGAATAATGTATACATTAAAACAGTGGTTCCCAATTGGGGTCTAAAATTATATCCCTGGTGTCCCGTCAGACTCAAATAAAATATAGAAAAATTTTGATCAATTTTATTTATTTTTATAGAAGAATTTTTGATATTTATTACCAGTTTTTAGATTTTAGCAATTTAACCCAAACCCTAGCTGACCGCTACATTATTTCAAAAATCCCACCATTAATAAAATTTAATGAAAAATACCATTTCAAAACCTCAAGGAAAAATTGACTTTTACCAATATTTTTTTGAAAAATCCGATTTTACGAACGACTCGGAGGAATGTAACTTTTAAAAAAATTTTACGAGCCAGTAAATAAAATAATTGGTTCCCAATATCCAAAATACACGTATATGTCTTAACATGGTCCAGTTACATAATTATAAGTTATATTATAGTAGTTTCTGCTAATATTTTTAAATTGTTAGAGGGTACTTTTTGTCTAATATCAAAAACAACATTATTGTTATATAGAATATTTTGTCAAAAATAATAATTATAAAAATCCATTTTGCGTACAATATGCATCAATAATGATTAAAGTGGTTCACAAAATATTTAAAAATATTTTTCAATTTATTAAAAACATAAATATACAAAATAAAATCGAAATATTACAATAAATTTCTCAAATTGTACCGTTTTTGGGTCATTTTGGCTAAATAAATAATTGGGTAATTAAATTAATTTAAATTAATTACCCGTTTTCTTTAAAAACTCGTTTGTGATCTGCTTATTCAAAATTTTAACTTTTTTTGGAGTACCTTCTTGAACTTTATATTTTTCAAAATACCTAAATAACATTAATAACATTAAAATTTTTCACAACTCGCTAGTAGATTTAACATTATCACTGTCATTGCAAGCAGATTTATTTTGATTGGTATCATTCACTTCTCCCAGTATTTTGCGTTTTAGGTTTTCTTTCTTACCATAAAGTGGATTCCAAATGCTTTTATATTTTTTAAACTTGGAAATCTAAAATGTTAAATTAGCTTACAGAATCAATAATTATAATTTATAACAATACATGATTTTCAATAGTAAAACTATTTGTCAATTCATTTTTTGTATTTACGTTAGCAAATGCCAATTTAACTGCTAAATTGGGATCTTGTATAATCCCTGAAAATTCAACATTATCATATTTTTCATTGTAAGGATTAAGAGGTATTTGTATACGATTAACTACATCAAAAACAATTTGATGTAAAAATGTAAATTCAGACTCTTGAACATTATTTACATAAAATGCAGTAATATCTACTTTTGGTTTTGTTAAAATACTTGGTATGCAATGTAAAAACTAAAATTAAGTATTTTATTTTAAAGTTACTATTTATATTACCTCATTTAAATTTTCGTGTTTGTTTAGCTTGACAATTTTTTCCGCGCGCTTCATACCAATACCAGGTAAACTTTTTACATAATCACAACCACATAACAAACACATTCGACGAACTTTAGTCAAAACTATTTCAAATGGTGTTTTTTTTGGTAAATCCATACATTTGTAAAGTAATTTAGAATCATACAAAGTGCCATAACCATCAGAATCTAACTTATAAAAAACCTAATAAATAAATATAAAATAAAAATTAAATGATATAAACTTGCTTTGCTCCATAAACTATCATATCGGAATCTTCTGTAATAACAAAATCTATCATTCCGCTATTAGACATGAACGTCAACTGAGCATCAGATTCATACGGAGATACAATATAGTCAATACCTCGCTCTTGTAAAACCTTAATTGTTAGTTTTTACCGTTAGATTAAAATGGTACCTTGATTAATTCGTTAATCATTTCTATAGTCACATTCAAACACCTCTGAAATAATTCGTAGGCTTCACGTTTATTTCCTTTTTTATATAATTTGAGACCCAAAGCTTTATTTGTAATTTTTTGGCTAAACAAGTATTTTTACAGGTAAAAAGTGTTTTTAATATTCCACAATTTGACAGCTTTAATTACTAGTTTGCTTAAACTTGCAGATATCACAAATATTAAAGTGGTGCATCCCGGTAACAGAACGGTTGAAATTATTATTTCCGTTACGGATTTTTAATTATACATTTGGTGAATAATCCAGTATACTTTACTTTTTTATCGTTCTTTCAGGATTAAGTAAAAAAAAATTTACTAAATGTTAAGTGGCCATGAAAAAGTAAATGTTTTATGGTCATAACTAAAAAAAATTTCCGTCGTATTTGCAATGTTAATATTTAAAAATTTATCGGACTGCAACTAATGCTGTAAAAGTTTTAATCCATTTGTTGCATAATATCAACATTTATGGTACATCAGGTTTTAAACTGTAAATTTCAAATAACTACATAAATTTAACAAAAATTTAGAATCCTGATCTGTCTTTATCTACAATTAAAACATTTACGCGGTCCTAGCTTTATTTGTTTCTTCTTTAATAGGTAGATGCGCACCATCAAATACTAGGATTGGTTTTATCCTATAATGAATAAGTAAATCCACGTACTTCATACAGTAAACAATATATCTAGAAATATTATTTATCTACATGTTATCTCCTAATTACCTGTCTGTTTCTTCATTTAGTGCCAATTTTTGTGCACAAGAAAATGCTCCACGATATAACCAAACATTTGCATCTATTCCAGCCGTCATTCCACTAAATTTTCTTAAATGGGTTTTTCTCTGTGCCGATTTTGTGTATCCTAACAAACCACTAATTCCCATTATAAAATTAAAATTCACTATTAAGTTTAAATTTTCAAATTGGCGCTATCCATTTTGTATCTATGACTAAATAATTACTTGATGGTGCATAACAAATTAATTGATGATGTATCATTCCTAACTTGTAATTGTTCGACAGAACAGAACAAAGTGACAATAAATATAAAACACTAAAAAAACCCAATAAGGTGATGTGTCAAGTAGAACGATGTGTTAAAAATTCAACTAATACTTATAATTCGCTAATTTTTTTTAGTAATATGTAAATTTGAATTTAAAACATAGTAGAAACAAAAAAATATAAAATAAAAAACTTTTTCTAATAAATAAGATTTAAATTAATAGTAGACAAAAATGCTTTATAACAACGATTTAGAGTAAAAAATATATTTAGGACTACGAAAAATTGCTAATTTTTATTTAATATCTAGTTATACATCCTTTTCCATAAATTACTTCAAATAATCTATAATTCCTACTGTTTATCAAAGAATTCATAGTATCTTGACCGATGCAATTCCATGCGACGATAATAGTTTCTTTAAGATGTTTAAGGTTTGAATAATGTTTACCTTCGAAATATATGCTTCTAGAAATTATACCCCAGATTTTTTCAATGGGGTTTAAATCAGGAAAGCAGGATGGGCACTGTAAAACATTAATTCCTTTTGAAGAAATCCACATTGTTTCCCTTGACGCATGTATCGATGCATTATCCTGATGGAACAAAGTAAATTTATTGCTATGAGGTAGTAGATATTGTTCCAAAAATCAATGTAACATCTGGAATTTATATTTCGATTTACGAAGCATATTGAGCTCTTCCCATTTTTTCCAAAAGCTGCCCATATCATAATCCCACCGCCACCACATTGGCGTGACATTCTAAATAATGTTTTTTTCTTAAATCATGCCAATAGTGAGAGAAACCGTCGGGTCCATCTAATTTAAATCTTTTCTCATCTGAAAAGAAGACACTGGACCAATTCGTAGACATGTTTAATCTATTAAAATTTAGCCGATTGTCTTTGTGTCGCTGAGTTAGGTGTGGACTTTTTTTTAATTTATACCTAACAATATTTGAGCTTCTGGATAATTCTCGTCTAATAATTCTTACACTGACATTATTTAGATCTGTTTGTAATCTTAAATTACTGGCTGATGCTTGGGAATTCGAAGCCGCTCTAATTAATCGCC